>OVBI01002080.1:3464-24567 GCA_900406495.1 Sisymbrium altissimum | reverse complement strand
CCAGGAATCTTCTTTAAAGCTTAAACCTCCACATCTTCCGTAGCCGTACAGCTTCTTCCCAGCCTCCCAAACCAACCTATGTATTCGACAATGAAATATAGTAAGACGCATTGTCTGGTTCCATTTTAAACAAAACTTCTGCAACTTCTTTCCCCAACTTTGTGTCCATGATAGTTACAAGCACTTAACAAAGCACCCATACACCTGATTTCTGTGGCTCTCCAATCCCTTTGATGAACTCATAAGCTTCTCTCAGCCTGTACACCCGAGCTGAGTTGAAGCAGAGAGAAGCCAACGAATGCGATCTCGTTCGGCTCTACCTCGAGTTTTCTAAAGACCCGAAACGCTTTTGGTCCAGCTTTATTCTGAGACAAAGTTGATATCACACAGTTCCAAGAACATAAGTTCGGGTCAGAGATCAAGCCAAAGACTTTCACTGCACTATCTATGTCTTTACAACTACAAGACATGGTGATCAACGTGTTCTTCAATTGGGTTTCAACTTTTGTCAAAGTCTTAATAGCTAGACCATGAAAGCATCTTCCTTGTGAGACCAGTCCGAGGTTTCCACATGCCGAGATCGTACCTAGAAGAGTGATTACGTCATGGCTAACTTTCCATTCACGACTCATTGCTTGAAACGCTCGCAGTGATTCTGAATGGTGACCATTCGATGCACAGCCATAGATAACCGAGTTCCAAGATGCAAGATACCTTGTTTCCGATATTATCTCTAACAGCAAGAATGCTGAAGTTAGGTCCCTGCAGCCGATGTACATGTTCATAACTGAATTAGCTGGAAGGATAATCCTGCTTTAGCTGCCAGCAATGTGTACTGGTTTGCCAAATATGAGGAGTCAGATGAATCACAAGACGGAAGAATTGCCAACACGGTAGACAAGCTAAACCTTGAACAAGAATACTCACTGACATTACAAGTTCCTTAAACAGATTCTTAGCTTCTTGTGTAAACCCGTTTCGCACGAAAGCAGAGATCATCGAGTTCCACGAAACCAAGTCTCGATCAGTTGTTGCCTTGAACAACAACTGAGCCTGCCTGGTTAAGCCACATGTACCGTACATATCAATAAGGCTGTTTATTTCCTCCAACGCTCTGGAACGCATCACCCTGAGAACCATGTAACCATGAATTGTTCTTCCCTCTCTTGACAAAAAAGAAAGATCACCGCACATGGAGGTTACCGTGACCAATGTGGCAATATCAGGCTGAAGCTTATCCCATTTGAAACATATGCTTCTTGAAACATCCCATTTGAAGCAAAACCATTAAGGATTGCATTCCAAGAAATCACATCCTTGCATAATAAGTTTTCAAACACGGTTTCTGCAGCATCGGTGTCCCGACATTTTGAGTTGGCCACAGAGACATGAGCTTCTGGGATATAACCTGATCTAATAACCAGCCCGTTGAAGTATTCACCTAAAGAAAGCTCTTTAAGAGAAGCACAAGCTGAGATAACGCATGAGAAAGCCACATTATCAGCTTCTTGTCCTGAACCAGTCATCAACTTTCACACTCAGCAGAGCTCAAATCCTCGCCTTTTGCATAAAGATTCATCAATGCATTGCATAATTTAGAATCAGATACCAAGCCAGACACTACTGCCAAACAATGAACCAGTGGACATATCTTCGAAAGGTTCAAACTGGATAACACCGAGAGTGCAAGTAATAGCGTTGTCGAATCAATCTCGGTTCCCTTCTCAATCATCTCAACGAAAATTCTAAGAGCGTCCATGGAACGACCATTTCGATTCAGAGCAGTGATCATACTGTTCCAAACAATCACATCTTTCACTTTCAGCTCACTGAACAGATCCAAAGAAGACACCAAGTCTCCGGTTCTACCGTAAAGCGCCAGAAGCTTTGAAACATAGAAATTTCCAATTGGGTCTTTTATTGGGCCTAAACAATTGGGCTTTTTTCTTCTTAAATTATTTTTCGCAACTAATTAATATGTTTTTTTTTTGTTTGACGAACATACATTGATACATGCATCTCCATTGTCTCTGGTTGGCTAGTAAGTATTCGTTTGGGACATGAATTCGCGCTTCTCTACTTCTCTTTATTATAATCCAATGTCATAAGAGAAATAATAACTAGTTCCTTTTATCCCCATTTTTTTTCCTTTTTTTCTTAAACACTAAATATCATATACTATATACTTTATTGATGAAAGAAAATAACAACTTATCTTATTATAATAATCACTAGAAAAGAAATAAACAAAAAGTAATTACATTGTGGTTGTGAATATTTGTTTAACAAGACAGTATTTATTAGAAAATTAAATAAGAAAGCTGAAAATTTGTGTAGGTTACCAATTGCTCTTCAACATATGATCTTTGGAAAATATGCAGTGATTTCACCCAGAGTTTATTATAGTAGTGATTAATTATCATACGGAAAGATATATGGAGCTGTGTATACAGAATATATGTATATGATTACATGGTTTATATGTTTGTGTTGACCTTCATCAACAGGTAGAAGACTAAGAAGAGGACCTCCAACACGATTTGTATGGCTAATTTTCAACTTCTTTTCGTCGAGGTAGTTTTGATTTGGGAAAAGAAGCCAAAGAGAAACAGAGCAGGGAAGCCGATTGGCTGGACAAGTGTCCCAACTCCCAAGGCAGCTAAGACAGTTTGACCTAAGAACATTGATCGTAGTTTTTCCTGAAGTAAACGAATCAAGTAAAGAGCTTCACAGTCTATTGTTGGCACAAGAAACTCCTTCATTCGATTCTTTTTCTTTACCTTACTTCCTTTTCCACTTTCCTGCAATATTTCCACCGTATTGGACCTTTTTTTTTTTTTTTTATTCCCATTTTTTCGAGTGCCGATCAAAATCTAGTAATAATTAAAATAATGTAACATCTCAAAGATCAATCTTCTATCAATAGTCTTTTACTTAGGTAGTATACATAATTAATAGTTGTGATACACTATGACATGCTTCTTGCTTACCACTGACATAGAGTTCTTGAGTTCTTTCCATGGCGGCTCTAAGAGGACTTTCAACAGACAGATTTTTAGTAAAGGTGTTATATAGATGAAGCTTTGGAGGCAAGGGCATTAGAAATATACTTTTATGTGGTTCATTGGGCTGAAACTGTTTAAGTCCTACGTGGCTACGTTACAGGTGACGTTTTGGGTTTTTGATCCAATGCAAGACTCTAGATTTGCTTTTAATCTTGATTCCTACGTATCACCCATAAAAAAAGGGAGGCTCTGTTTCTCCGTCTATGTGTCTCTCCCTCTGTTATACACAAAGGCTTGTCCCAAGGCAGCTAAGACAGTCGGACCTAAGAACTTTGATCGTAGTTTCTCCTAAAGTAAACGAGCCAAGTAAAGAGCTTCACAGTCTTTTGTTGCCACAAGAAGCTCCTTCATTCGATTCTTCATTATAGTTTTACGTGAAACATTCATGGTTCATTGGGCTGTAACTGTTCAAGTCCTACGTTACACGTTACCTTTTTGGCTTTTGATCCAATGCAAGACTCTAGATTTGCTAAACTCTTTATGTCTCTGTCTCTCCGTCTGTTATACACAAAGGCTTGTCCCAAGGCAGGTAAGATAGTCTGACCTAAAAACTCTTTACTTTCTTAACCAAACTACTTTCGTCTAGTGGTAAAGAAGTGGTAATACCCTTCCACCACCTGGATTCGAGTAATGTTGGCCACCGGGATTTAAAATTGAAACTGGCGGCTACGACCGGGCCGCGTGTGGGATTAGTCTTTGGGTCTNCCCCCCTTTCTTAAAAAAAAAAAAAAAAAAAAAAAAAAAAAAAAAAAAACTCTTTACTTTCTTTCCACTTTTCTGCAATATTTTCACAGTCTTGGGCTTTTCTTTTCTTCTGTGGCCAATTACATCATTAATAAAAGGAAACATTTATATTTTTAATTTTTATTTTTCTTTTAATTACAAGAAATCTGATAATTTCCAAATAAAAATATTGTTTTCCTTTTTTAATCTTTATAAATGGGAAATGTATGATACCAAAATTTCCCTTTTAAACGAGGAAAGAAGTGATTAATTACCAAAGTTTAACTTTTAACTTGAAGATGTTTTAAAATCCATCCAAGATGAATGTAATAGCATGGAACTGTCAAGGAGTTCGATGAGATTTGACAGAAAATCATTTAAAAGAACTCCACCGATATTTTAAACTAAATTTTTTATTTTTATCAGAAACAAAAAATAAGTGTGATATTCTGCAAAAATTGTAAGTTTCTTTTGGATATGATCATATTTTTACCGTAGAACCGAGAAGTCGAAGCGGGGGTTTAGCCATTTTTTATATGGATGACCCAAAAGTTGTTATCTCTTATTCGGATAATCGTATGATTGACATTAAAACAATGTTGGAAGAACATAAGATTTTCATGACCTTTCTTTATGGTGATCCGGTGATTGAGTACTGAGAAAGAGTATGGGAGACACTTACACGTATGAGTTTAATTCGGCATAATGCCTGGTTTATGATTGGAGACTTTAATGAGATCACTGGTAACCACGAAAAGCGTGGTGGGGGACGGAGAGCCGAATCCACTTTCTTACCATTTTGTAATATGTTAGGAAATTATGGTATGAGACTTCCTGTACAAAGGAAACTCGCTCTCATGGGTTGGAAAACGATGTTCGGGGAAGGTTAAATGTCGGTTAGATAGAGTCGGCGGAAATGAAATCTGGCATAGTTTATTTTCTCACACAAATGTGGAATATCTAAAATTCTGGGGATCGGATCACCGACCGATACTCGCTAGAGTCCAGCCCATGATCCGCAAACGGAGGAAGAATTTTAATTTTGATAAACGATGGGTGGGGAAACCCGGGCTAAAAAAAGCAGTAGCCTTAGCGTGGGATCCACAAGAGGGTAGCACAGATGTTTGTCTCCATCAAAAACTCGCATCATGTCGCAGATCTATCTCCTCTTGGAAGAAAACTTTGCCTACGAACACGGCCAAACTAATTGAAGAGCTAAAACTAGAACTAGATGCAGCTCAGGCAAATGACCACACCACCGTTGAAGATATTGAAATCATTTGAAGGAAGCTCTGTGAAGCCTTTAGAGAGGAAGAATCCTTCTGAAGACAGAAGAGCCGCAAATGTGGCACCGTGAAGGTGACCAAAATACGAAATTTCATCATGCTCTCACAAAACACAGACGATCACGAAAACGTATCATTATCCTCAAGGACCATGATGGAAATTGGGTGGAAGATGAAACAGGTATTGAGAAAGTGGCTACCTATTATTTCGATGACTTGTTCACATCCTCGAACCCCCTGTATTTTACTGAGGCCTTCCGGTTCATTACCACAACTATTTCAGAGTCCACAAACCGGTCTCTCATTTGGATCCCTCAGATGAGGAGATAAAAGCAGCTCTTTTTGACATTAACCCGTATAAAGCTTCGGGTCCAGATGGAATGACTAGTAGATTCTTCCAGCGCTTTTGGCAGATTACGGGACGAGACTTGATTAAGGTGGTTAAGGATTTCTTTGCCTTCGGGTCTTTCGATCCCCGCCTCAGCCAAACAAATATTTGCCTTATTCCAAAAAAGGATAGGCCTCGTGCAATGATGGAATTTCGTCCGATTAGTTTATGTAATGTCAGTTACAAGATTATATCTAAGCTCTTTTGTAAGAGATTGAAAAAGACTCTCCCGAACTTGATATCAGAGACTCAATCAGCCTTCGTGGCTCGTCGTTTGATTACAGATAATATTCTGCTAGCGCAAGAGAATTTTCATGCACTACGCACTAATCCGATCTGCAACTCCAAATATTTGGCTATAAAAACAGATATGAATAAAGCATATGATCATGTGGAGTGGTCTTTTTTAGAAGCGCTAATACTCAAACTAGGTTTTGCTGAAAAATAGGTGAAATTGATCATTTTTTTGCATTTCATCTGTCTCATACAAAGTCATTATTAACGGTGAGGCAAAAGGGAGTCTAAAACCCTCACAGGGTCTTCGTCAGGGAGAATCTCTTTCACCATTCCAGTTCATCTTATGTACGGAGGTGCTGATTTCCCTTCTTAGAGGAGCCGAGGAGGAACGCAGGATTACAGGACTTCGGATTGTCCAAGCCAGTCCTAGAGTCTCCCACCTCTTATTTGCCGATGATAACCTTTTCTTTTGTGGTGCGGAAAGACAACAGTGTATAGAAATTATAAATATCCTCAAGATATATGGAGACGCATCCGGTCAACAGCTAAATACCGGAAAATCATCGGTTATGTTCGGTAATAAAGTGCATGTTGAAACTAGAAGATAAATTAAATTGTTGATAGAAATATCGAGAGAAGGAGGTATGGGGATGTATTTGGGATTCCCTGAGCAAATTTGTGGTTCGAAGCGGAAAGTATTCGCCTTTATTCAGGACTGTCTTAATAACCGCACAAGTGGATGGTCTGCAAAACTCCTCTCTAAAGGTGGCAAGGAAATCCAAATTAAATCAGTTGCTCAAGCCACTCCGATATCTGTCATGTCATGTTTCCTACTCCCGAAAGGAGTAATTGATAATTTGAGGAGCGCAATCTCCAATTTTTGGTGGAGCTCAAAGTAGAATAGTCTGGGTCTTCACTGGAGTGCATGGGAAAAAATCTGTATTCCCCAAGATTTGGGTGGTTTGGGTTTTCAAGATTTACGAGATATGAACTTGAGTCTCTTGGCTAAGCAACTCTGGAGGCTACTTCAACATCCAAATTCATTGTTGGCGAGGGTACTAAAAGGACGATACTACAGGAATTCCAACCCTCTAGAAGGACCGGAGGCCTATCCCTTTCTTATGGGTGGTGTAGTATTATGGCAGTAAAACCCCTTCTTACTCACGGTCTCAAGAAGACCATTGGATCGGGAGGTAATACGAGACTCTGGATAGAATCTTAGATCCCAGATATCCCGGCGCGTCCGACGAGAGGTATTAATAATGTTGCTTACCGAGATCCCACCCTTCTGGTACAATCCCTCATTTGGGTAGACACATGAGAATGGGATCTCCCGAAACTCCGCCATTTGATATATCCTGAGGATATACCACTTATATTAGGATTAAGTACTAGTCAAAATCTTAGTCCGGATGGTTATGCGTGGAGTTATAGAAATTCAGGAAACTATACAGTCCGCTCTGGATACGAACTAGCCCGCACGTCGGGATATCTTGCTGAATCCTTAGCAGTAAAGGAACCGAGCATCACTGGACTTCTTAGTCAGGTATGGAAGTTCAAGACGGCTCGAAAATTAAAGCATTTTATGTGGCAAGCCCTTACTGGATGTGTGGCCTCTTGCCAGAGATTGACATATAGCCATCTGGGTAACAACAGTAGTTGTCCGAGATGTGGTGACTCGGAGGAAACCATAAACCACTTGTTATTTTGATGCCCTCCTTCTCTCCAGGTTTGGACCTTATCGGACTTTCCATCCCTTTCGGGTTGCTTCCCGAGTGAATCTTTATACCAAAATATGGATTTTCTATTTTAGAGGATAAAGGACTTTGGTGTCCCTGAACCCCAACGGGATACTTTCCCATGGGTACTATGGTTTATTTGGAAAGCCAGAAATGTTATAGTATTCAATGGCAAGGAGGTCAAAGCTTTAGAGACTATCCAGCAAGCTTCCGTAGAAGCGGAATGCTGGCGGAAGGCAAACCAAGAAGAGGATATGGAGGAAGAATTCGAGGCCGAGTTGATAGAGGATGATAGGCCCCCCCTAGAGACCCATCTTATTCCAACTTGTTAGGTTGACACTTCTTGGATCGACCATGGACCAGTGAGTGGTATAGGTTGGTATTTATGGGATACCATGGGTGGTTATATGGAGGGTAGTAGTGGCTGCCGTAAAAGCCTCTCTGCCTTTCACTCTGAGTTTGAAGGCCTTACTTGGGCGATGAAGTGTTTATCGGAATGAGGGAGATTATATGTTCGCTTTGAGACGGATTGCGCAAATTTGGTGAAGATGATTGAAGATCCAGAGGATTGGCCATCTTTCAGAATGGAGATTGGAAACTTTATATCTCTCAGAACCCTTTTTATAGATTTTAGCCTTACTTATATTCTGCATACCAGTAATGTTCGTGCCGATATCCTTGTTAAGAGGGGGTAGAGCACGAGGTACTATTTTCTCCCATATAGGTCAAGATCTGTTGGTAGGATATCCACTTGGGAATTATATCAATCCNAAAAAAATTCCACTGCAAGAAAATTAAAAAAAAAAAAAAAAAAAAAACGGTGTTGGTTGAATTATCATATAAACTGGGTTTTTCATCCACGCTACTCGTAGAGATTTTTTAATATATTTTTTATAATCGATATAATTCTATTTAATTATATATTTTCTAAAAAATTACTTAAATATAATATACTTATTTAATTAAAATATTGTTTCACACTAACATTAAAATATATATAATTCTAAATATATAACTAATTTATAATTTCAAAAAGTTTCAAACAAAAATTAAGTATTTTTACAATTGACATAATTCTTTTTACAAATATAGAATAGTCCAATTTAATATTTAGATTTTTAAAATTTCTAATGTTGTAAAATGATATTTAAAATTTAATATTCAATATTAACATCATAGAAAAATTTAATTGAGAATAAATCCAATCATATTGATAAACTTCAAAATTTAAAAAATTAATGATGATTATTAATTGATTTGTAACTCCTAAACTAATGCGAACTCTCGTAACTATGGTTCAATAATTTTTTTTATATCACATCATTTTTTTCTCAAATTCTAAGTGAACTTTCGTTATTATATTTTCTTCAAAAATCCATCAAATCTCTTACTAAATATTTCAAATTCAATATATTAAGTTTTATTTTGTTAAGTGACTCTAAATTTTAATGAAGAAAATACCAATACTTACTCAATTCAAGTAATTAGATTTGTCATTATTATTGTCTTATTACTCATCATATTAACTTATTAAAAGCTACTGATATTTTCGTAGTAAATCAAAAACTATTAAAAAATTTCAAAATAATAATTAAATACTTTGATGTAAATAAATATTAGATGAAAGAAATTATAACTAAATCAATTTGAGAATCATTTGAGAAGTAAGTGAACTGAGTAAAAAAAATTATTTATGAATTTTATAGTTAATTATAAAAATACATAATAACTAAAAAAAATTGAAATATATATTTTAAACATAAAATCATGTTTATTATATTTAAATACTAAAAATTAAAATACACGATATTTATATTTAAATTGTAAAAAAAAAATTAACTAAAACTTTTGAAGTACAATTTTTTTATAGATTTTTCTATTTTCACAATTAAAATCTCGTATCAATTAATGAGTTTTTTAAAATCATATTTCATGTTCATAATATTTTTTCAGAATTAAAGAATCTTTTACAATAACTAAAAATATATATACAAAATACAATTAATTTAAGATGATAATTTAAAATATTTAATTATTTGTTTAAAAATTAATATAGATAAATTTATTAATATAATATTTAATTGACTAATGTATTAAGCTTAAAAGATAATACACAATAAAATTCTCTCTCTCAATTAAAAAGAGCAGCACAAGTTGAAGGACTACTTCGTCGGTGTGATATCACTGGATATTAGGCTCTCTTTTTACCTACGTTCTCTTATTATTTATTATTACAAACATGATTCTTCTGTCAGTGTTATTTTTTTTTATGATAAACCAATAAATTTGAGTTAAAATATCAATAAATTTGATATTTCATAAAAAAAATGTATATAAATAATTTTCTTATTTTATATTTTAAATTAAAATTTTTACCAATTTAATAATAAATTTATTTTTAAAATAAAAATTTATAGATAATTACCTTATCTTATATATTTTCTATTAAAAATACATTTTTCATGATAGATTCATAAATTTGATATTTCATAAAAAAAACCAAAAATAGGAACTTATACATAAATTTTTTATCTTATATTTTAAATTAGAAATTTTTATAATCTTAATATTAATTTGATTATTTGTTTAATAGAAATTTATAAATAACTTCCTTATCTTATGTATTTTTCTATTAATTATACAATTATATAATCTAGAAAAATTCTCATTATTTAAATGTTGATGTAGAATGAAACTATTGATTGTTTAAAAATTTTAAGTCATATGTGGACACTCTCAATGGCATTTACCCTCAACTTTTATATATTAATAGATTAAGTTTATTTTTTTTTTGTCTCCATATATAATATTTATTATAGGTATATAGTTAATTATAAAGATGACATAATTATTTAAATGAAAATGTTCTCTAATCTAATATTAAGTTAAATTTTTGTTTAATATAAATTTATAAATAATTTTTATCTGATATTTTAAATTAAAAATCTTACTAATCTAATATTAAGTTTTTTCTTTTTAATAAATTTTATTGATAATTTCTTTATCTATAATTTTAAATTAGAAAGTTTCCTAATCTGATATTAAGTTTTTTGTGTAATAAAAATTTATAGATAATTTCCTTATCTTTTGTATTTTTCCAATTAGTAATACAATTATAAAATTTAGAAATTTTCTTTAACTTATAATTTTAATATGGAATGATATTATTGGTTGTTTAAAAATATTTTAATCCTATGTAGGTACTCTCAATGGCGTTTAGCCTCAACTTTTATATATTACTAGGTTTTTAATCCGCCATACGCGCGGGGGTATACTAATATTTTGGTTTAGTTTATTTTTACTGATATATTTTGTTTATATTAATATTTTAGTTTAATTTTTTTTGCTGATATATTTTAAATTATTAAGATTATAACAGATTTATAGAAATTCTCTTTTATATAAAACAATTTAAAATATAATGTGTAGTATGATGATCTCAAACTTATTCGATCAATCTACCGCACTCAACACTCTTTTTCGGATAGTTTTGTCTGGCCTTACTGTCATAATGGTGAATACTCAGTCCGGCCGGGTTACTATGTAGCTCGATCTATTGATCCATGTATAGTACATATTCCCCCTTCTCACGGGGATCCGGTCTTCAAACCTAGAATTCGGATTATGCAGGTGCCACCAAAGCTTAAGTTATCCTTAGTGTTGTCTATAGGCTCTCTTTATAGAACTTGAGGCATGAAAATTGATCATATTTGTCGTCATTGTCGGCTAGAGGCGAAAATAAATAACTATTTGTTATTCACTTGTCATTTTTCTCTGTTTACTTGGCGACTTACTCATTTTACCACTTCCTGATTTTCTAAACCCTCTATTATGGGATGTTGAAATAAATGTGATTCTAGATATTCAGGACTTGCATTACCTGTCTAATACTTTCGAACTTCTCCTTATTTGGCTGCTTTGGTGCATTGAGTTTTGGAACAATCTGGTTTTTAACAACCGAGTCCTGTCACTACAGGCTGATGTTCCTTCTAATTTGACTGAGGTTGCTAAATGGGTAGTTTTTATTCTGGCTTTGGGTTACTCTCATTCTACTCTACTGATGCAGCAAGGTGCTGTTCCATAGAGTTTATGCACCTTTGGTGTAGACCTGTCGAAGATTTTTTCAAATGTAATTTTGATATCTCATTTGATCCTGACAATCATCACGTCTGTGCAGGTTGAGTTCTTCGGGATCACCCCGATATTCTCCGCCTGTGAGGTTCGGCCTCTTTGGACTTTTCATTCTCTCCCCCTGGAAGCAAAACCGAAAGCTCTTCTTATGGCTCTCCACCATAGTTGGATTATGGGTTATCGCCGGGTAATTAATTACTTTTTGTGCATTTAAATTTAGTTTAATTTAACTTTTTAATATTAATTTCTATTTATTCTGAAAGATACAAATTTTTGAAAATCTTGATATTTTCTTAATATTAATTTATATGCTGATTTTAAATTCTACGTGGACACCTTCAATTGTTTATAACTTCAAATTTTCATATTTTTGTTAATTTAACATTTTTGATATTAATTATTTTTATTTTCTTTTGAAAGAGATAGTATTTTTGGAAATCTTCAAAAAAATTTTGACAATTTCGTTTTTAATTATCTTTTTAAAATTTAGTATTTTTATACTGATTTACATTATTATTTAGAAGGAGATGATTTTTATAAATTTTTTTGATATTCTCTTAATATTTAATTAAGATTCTGATTTGCTACAATTTGATTGGTTGTTTTAAGTTCTATGTTAACACCTTCAATTGTTTATACCTTCAAAAAATTTCTATTAAATTATTTTTTTGTTAATATAATATTTTTGATATTATTTGAATTTCTTTTGAAAGAGATAATGTTTTTTTGGAAATCTTGCCTTTTTGTTAATTTCATTTTTATTATTATTCTTCTTTTATTTTATTTTTTAAGCACTAAATTCCATTTTATCTAGAAAGAGAAGATTTGTTTTTGTTGCAAAATTAGATATTTTTAAGTATACTACTATATTTTCCTTTTCTATTTATTTTAATATATTTAAAATATTTGATCGTATTTAGCATTTTTTATGTTTAATGAAAACGTTGATGTTGACCAATCGGATCAAGCTTTTTACTCTCATGTGGACATTCTCAATGACTTATAACTTCAACTTTTATATAGTATAGAAAAAAGAAATAGATGATTTTATTTGATTTCTATTTTATTAAGAAATATATGGTTTTTACAAAACAAATTGATATTTTCTTAATATTTAATTAAAATCCTGATTCGGCACAATTTAGTTGGTGGTTTTAAGTTCCACATGGATACCTTCAATTTTTTATACCTTTAAATTTTCCTATTAAATTATTTTTTGGATAATTTAATATTTTTGATATTATTTGTATTTTCTTTTGAAAGAGATTATGTTTTTTGGAAATCTTGACTATTTTTTTAAAAAAAATTTCTTTTTTTATTATTCTTCTTTTAGTTTTATTTTTTAAACACTAATTTCCATTTTATTTAGAAAAAGAAGATTATTTTTTGGAAAACTAGACATTTTTTAAGTGAGATTATGTTTTTTGGAAATTTTGACTATTTTTTTTGTACATTTCGTTTTTTTATTATCCTTCTTTTAGTTTTATTTTTTAAACACTAATTTCCATTTTATTTAGAAAAAGAAGATTATTTTTTGGAAAAGTACACATTTTTTAAGTATACTACCATAATTTTTCTTTTCTCTATATTTTAATTTATTTAAAACTTTTTTTTACATAAATTTCTTCTAAATTTCTTTTTTAATTATTCTTTTTTTGATATATTTTTTTTAATTTTTAAGTCATCTACCATAACTTATTTATCTATCTGACAAAACTTTTTTAAATATACTATAATAATTTTCTATTTTTTATTTAAATTATTGATCATATATTTAACATTTTTTTGTTTAATGAAATTGCTGATATAGACCAATAGAATCAGGTTTTTAAAATCTTAGATAAATGAGTTCAATGGCTTAATACCTCAACTTTTGTATAGTATAGAATATATATAGAGGGATGAGCTTTGGTTAGAATATATATATTTCACGAGAGAATTTTTTATCGGGGTGTCTTACATACAAACGAAAACTCCCTTCAACTTGTCAGGAACCAATCAAAACAAGTCAAGATGGATCACGGAGAGATTCCAGAGAATGCCAACGAGCGTAAGCAATATCAACCCTATCTTTCAATATTTTTGTTTGAGCTCATCATGGGCTTCTTTATTCTATTGTGTTTAACCTAATTGCTTATTAATCCTTGTTTTGCTGGTGAAAAGATTGCCCCGGTCCCCAATCCGAAGCTGCTGGAAAGTCTGATTCTTGCGCAGGTTGCCCTAATCAAGAAACTTGTGCCATTGCTCCTAAAGGACCCGACCCAGGTTCGACCTTACCTTGGTGCTAATGTCGAATCAAAAATTATACGTGTTTGAGTATCTTCTTACGCACATGGTGATATTCTTTTGTTTTGTTCAGATTTAATTGCTATAGCTGAAAGAATGGCAACCGTCAAGCACAAGATTCTGGTACTTTCTTGCAAAGGTGGGGTTGGTAAGAGCACTTTCTCAGCTCAACTCTCGTTTGCCCTTGCGGGAATGGATTATCAAGTAGGCCTGGCGGACATGGATATATGCGGCCCAAGCATGCCAAAAATGTTAGGCCTCGAAGGGCACGAGAGTTACCAGAGCAACTTCGGATGGTCCCCAGTTTATGTGGATGATAACCTCGGTGTCATGTCCATAGGTTTTCTGCATTCCAACTCTGATGACCCTGCGATTTGGAGAGGTCCACGCAAGAACGCTCTCATCAAACAGTTTTTAAAAGACGTTTACTGGGGAGATATCGATTTCCTTATGGTTGATACCCCACCAGGAACCTCAGACGAACAAATAACCATCGTCCAGTGCCTTTTAAACACGGGGATCGACGGTGCTATCATCCTCACGACTCCGCAGCAAGTCTCCATGACCGACGTTAGAAAAGGAGTGAACTTTTGCAAGAAAGTTGAAGTCCCTTTGCTTGGAGTAGTAGAGAACATGAGTGGTTTAGAAAAACCGGTGAGTGATATCACGTTTATGAAGCTGATGAAAGAGACCGGCTCCTCCGTCGACGTGACACAAGACATGATGTCTTGCATTAGAGATAATGCACCGGAGCTTTACGATGATGTCTATGCTCGCATCCAAGTGTTTGACAGCAGCGGGGGCGGTGCAGAGAGAATGTGTCAAGAAATGGGAGTTCCGTTTCTTGGGAGAGTTCCTTTGGATCCACAGCTTTGCAGAGCAGCCGAACGAGGTAAGTCATGCTTTGAGGACAACAACTGTTCTGTCAGCGCTCCCGCGCTCAAGAGCATCATACAGAAAGTCGTTGATTCAATAAAGATGAAGGAAGGCCTGAGTGGAGGAGAGCAAAAAGAAATCCCCTAAATCTTTTGGTTGGATCTGCCCTAAGACAATGAATTTTTCTATACAAGTGAGAGCAGCCTTTTTCTTTGTTTTGTAAGGTGTTTTATGTAAGTTTATAAGCATTAAGTCACACATTTTGAACCACAACGTCTTGTTTTGACTCAAACTGATCAAAGACAGAAATAACCGAACCAATGTTTTCAAGTTAAGCTTATAGATGGTCCTGCAAGATTAATGTTTACAGAGTACGTAGTCTGCCATAATGAACTGGAAGGACATATGTGATGATGAAAAGCTGAACCAGACCTCAAGATCATGTTTTGAATTGTACATGTGTAAGTCCACGTGGTTCAAAAATCGAAAGAATGATGAACAAATCGGAGGCTGCATAAATCGAATGAGACAAAGCTTCATAGTACTTCCAGTAACAACCGGACATGATCATGACTCTTAAACTATGTACTTCAATAC
The DNA here is from genome assembly GCA_900406495.1 of Sisymbrium altissimum. Taxonomy (NCBI): domain Eukaryota; kingdom Viridiplantae; phylum Streptophyta; class Magnoliopsida; order Brassicales; family Brassicaceae; genus Sisymbrium; species Sisymbrium altissimum. The sequence continues at coordinate 9,239 of OVBI01002080.1, read as the reverse complement.
CTTTGAATTCCCTCTATTAAAACCGAAATTCATCAAAGCTAGAAACAACAAAACTAAAAAAATAGATAGACGAACAAAAAGAAGCTAGTGAGCATCTCAGTGACCAGACAGGTTCTTACCTGAATATGCGAGACTGGACTAGAACCAAGAAGAACAAACTGTCCACCTAGCTAACTCTAATGTTCTGTATATCGCCTGTCTGATTAGATGAACTTCTTTCTGTGGTAAAAATCTTGTTATGCAACCAACCTCGACCGAACTAAAAGCATAAATGAAACTGAATAAGTATGCTCAAGAATCTCTCAGCGTTGACTGAAATGCCATCAATAAGCAGTTTCAAATATAAAGTTACCAAAGGCCGTCTTGACTCGGCTGAAGAAAGTCCAAGCTGTTTTCTAAGAGCGTGTTTGTTTCTTTTTTTTCCCTTGTAGATCTTTAACGTTGAACTGAGCCTTAGGGAAAGGATCGATGGCGGGATTCCACGAATCTGTGTCAATGCCGTTAACGATTCCAAAGAATTTCTTGTCAACGTATCCTTCTGGCTGATCCATATATATCGTTTCATCCAAATAGCCGTGCAAGAACGCTGTCTTGACGTCTATTTACTGTAACTCCATGTCCTCCATTTACTGTAACTCCATGTCGTAGTGAGCCACAGCTGAGAGAAGAAACCATATTGACACATGTTTGGCCACTGGGGAAAAGATTTCTTGATAATCAATTCTTTCCTTTTGTGAGTATCCTTTAACTATGAGTCTAGCCTTGAATCTGGGTGCTTCTACTCCACTAATCCTTACTTTACCTTTAAAGATCCACTTGCAACCTATAGGCTTGTGTGTCTTCACAGGATCCACGAGAACCCACGTCTTGTTCTTCTTTAATGACTCTATTTCTTCATCTGTAGCTCCAGTCCAGAATTCACTGTTAGGATCTTCTAAAGCTTCTTGATAGTTGTTTGGTTCAGGTCTGCCAGCATCTTCGATGATCAGATAAGCATATCCGGCTAAATCCTCATTATCAGCATACGCTTTATAGTCATCTAGTCTCACAACAAGCTCTTGTCTCCCACCTACTCCTGTCTCTGGCTATCTGATAGTTACCCAAGTCTCCATCTGTTTCACTCTCATCGGAGCTACCCAACTGATCTTGATCATTTTCTTGTTCATCTTGCGTTTCTCCACCTGGAGAAGAAGTCTCGGCTTCTGTATCTCCTACAAGATCAAAACTCAAAGTCTTATTAGTAACTAAAGGGTTATGTGTTTCAGAGTTATCTGGACGAGATGGAGTAGTGAGATCTTTGTAGATCATGTCTTCTTTAAAGATGACATTACGGCTGATCACACACTTCTGCTCTTCCATCACTCAAACCCTGTAACCTTTAACACCCTCTGGATATCCGATGAATACTTCCTTCTTGGCTCTAGGATTCAGCTTCCCATCATCTGTATGAATGTAAGTTAGGCACCCAAATCTGCACAAGTTTGACAGGTCTGAAACCGAAGAAGTCCATCTCTCTTCTGGTATATCAAACTCAATAGCTGATGAGGGAGATCTGTTGATCAAATATACCGATGTCGACGCGGCTTCAGCCCAGAATCTTTTGTCTAAACCACTTTCACTGAGAATGCTTCTCACTTAATTCATTATGGTTCTGTTCAGTCTTTCTGCAATCCCATTCTGTTGCAGAGTATAAGTACATGTCCGATGTCTAACAATGCCCACTTCTTTACAGAAGTTATCAAACCTGATGTTACAGAACTCCAATCCATTGTCCGTACGAAGGTGCTTTACTTTTCTTTCTGTCTGGACCTCTACCATCTTTTTCCATTCCACAAACTTCTCAAAGGCCTCATCCTTTGTTCTGAGGAAATAAATCCAGACTTTGCGGGACTAGTCATCTGTGAATGAGACAAGGTATTGACATTTGCCTAAGCTCAAAGCTACATTAGGAGACCCCCATAGATCCGAATGGATGTAGTCCAGCTTCTTCTTTGTAATGTGTTTTGCTGGTCCAAAGCTAACCTTATGAGCATTTCCTATTACACAGTCTTTATAGAATTCAAGCTCACTTATCTTGCTTCGCTCTATGCATCCTTTCTTGGCTAACTCTGTCAAAGCTTTAAACCCAATGTGACCCATCCTCCTGTGCCACAATCTTGTGTACTTACTGGTCTCTGAGCAAGTCTCCGGCCTTGGGACTGCATTGCAGAGGTCTGCAACTTTTGCTTTTCCTTGTAAGAAATACAATGTGTCACCAACCTTCCTGGTTCCTTTCATAATCACTGAGCAACCTTTTACTGTCTTGAGAATCCCATTGGCTCCTCTGAGTTCACATCCTCTGTCCTCTAGGGTCCCTAGAGATATAAGGTTCCTACCAATACCCGGCATGTATCTCACATCATGCAAGACAAACGTAGTTTCATCAGCATTCTCAAAACGAACTGACCCTATTCTTTTTACTTCCAAATTAGAGTTGTTAGCGATACGCACACGTCCCAAATCTGACTCCTTTATATCTAGAAAGATCTCTTTCCTTGGAGTCATGTGAAATGAACACCCAGAGTCCATGATCCAATCTTCTCGGTCCGATACTCCCTGAGACATATTTGCTTCGCACGCCATTAGACCGACAAGGTCTTGTGCATCGTCTCTTGCTACTGAAACCTCCCCTCTGTCTTGGTTCCGAGTTCTATTTTTGTTCTTATCCAGCCACTTGTAGTATTATTTTTTGAAGTGGTCTTCCTTACCACATATCCAACCGACTTTCTTTCTCTCTGTAGACTTTGATCTTGACCGATAAAATTTTCCTTTGCTCTGGTTAAAGCTTCTTGACTCACTTCTTCCCCGAACAAAATGAACCTCTGCACTGCTTCTTTGACTTGTGTAGTTCCTGACCTCTTTCTCCTTCGATTTTGCTGCACTAGTTACGTCCTCAATCTTTATGACCTCTCGGCTATACTTCAAGGTTTCCGTTAGATGATCATACTTAATAGGTAATGAGTTCAGGAGTAAGACTGCCTGAACTTCTTCTGGAACCTCAATACTCAGATGACTCAGCTCTCCAACTATCTTGAGAAAGTAGTCAACGTTCTCATCAATACTTCGATGATCTTGCATCTTAAATCCATAAAGTTCAAGTTGAGCATGAACTCGATTAGGGAGGGTCTTTGGCATGTATAAGGTTTTCAGGAGAGCCCAGGTCTCTGCAGCTGTAGTGCATCTTTCGATCTTCCGTAGAACATGGTCCCCTACGTTCAGGAAGATGGTATTCATTGCTTTGTCACACCGTTCAAGTCGAGCTTCTTCATCAGCGATGACCTTCGCTTTCTTTGCCGGATCTTTCTCTTCTTCTGTTAATTCTGCCTTCGGTGGTCTTTCAACGAGCACGTCCTTTAACCCTGATACGCTCAGAAAAGCATACATCCTTCTCTTCCATAGAGAAGTCTCCATTCTCGTCGAATCTTTCAATGTTGACTTTGGATCCCGCCATCTGCTTTCGATCGTGATCTTCTGCCTCTGATTCATAGAACCCCTTCGCTGATAAACCTCAGCTCTGATATCACTTTGTACGAATCTCACGAACTTTCTCTCTCAATCTCTGCAACCTTATCTTTCTCTCTCTCGATGACTCAAAGAAAAGAAATAAGCAAAGAAGAAGACGATGGCGATTGTTGACCCGGTGTTCACCACACTTTCCGACGAGGAGAGCTAATATACTCACCGGAGGTACAATACTCTGCAGCAATCAACTAGATCGGCTCAACGAGCTCCAAGGTTACAACCTAATCACTCGTGAATCTACTCGAGTCAAAAACCTGACTCACACAGTTCAAGCTAACGATTTTTAACATTTAGCTGATATACACGTGTAACAGTTATAATCACAAACCGATTAAACCATGAACTGAATCAAATTACAAGAGATAACCGAGATTAAACCACCTTAACCAGTGAAATACGAGATACATTCTTCAACTTCAAACATCACTATAGTGTTCTATAGCCGCCTTTGCGTTTCTATTCTACAGATAAACGGAACTTTCCACTATTTCCTTGAGATGGTCGAGTCTCTCAAAGTTACGATTCTGCTTTTTCTCCTCGGTTTCCTTTGCTAACAAAATTAATTTGTTATTACTTTTTTGTTCATTATTGTCGTTTTATATTTTCTAACATTTGGGTTTGCAATTTAATAGTAAATCCTTTATTAAAAAAAAGAAAATTATCGGTCAATTCTTAAAAATTTTCTTACAATTTAAATAAATAAAAAATAAAAGAAAGTATCAAAGTCTCTTATTTCAAGCTTTTGGAAATGTTTCATATGTTATAAAAAACCTAACTTTACATATGTTACTTTACTATTTTTATTAAATTATTATTTTTTTAAAAAAAAAAAACTTATTCTATTTTTACCGATAATGATGCTCTCGGTTTAATCAGGGTCTAAATCATGAAAGAATACATCAATCTAAAAACAGCACAGTACGATAAAGAATAAGAGCTGATTTCGCAGTATTACCAACGTATGAAGAGCTGAATCACTATCTTATAAATCATTTTAAAACAATATGGAAAAAAAAAGCATTCGACCTAAAAGTCGACCAACGTGAAGACCAGAACGGGGATAATCGGCTGAAAATGGCATCATATAATAAAGTCCTTTTTATCAACGAACAAAAGACGACGAATCTGAAGCATTCTTTTTCTTTCTTTTTTTTTTTTTGTTAAAAGCAAATGGTATTTTTACGAATAACGCCAAAAACCTAATGACTTATCACACGACCCAAATGGACCCAATTGTATATTGTTGTAATTCTTTTCTGTTTAATATAAGATTAATATCACCCAACTTATCATTTTGTAAACAAACGCACGATTTGGGGATGTTATATAAATCTAAAGAAAAATTTGTTGTTTTATATCATATAAAGTATGCCCTACAAAGTATGTAATATGATTGTGTGGACATCAATTGGTATAGGCTTTACTTTACTTTTGAAATAAACCTCAAATATTAGTAGCCACCTCTGTAGTGTATACTTTACATATGGGGGTATAAACTTATTTGTAATATCGTAAGAAAAATACTACAAAACAGATGAAATTATATATTTTGCATGGTTTAGAAAATATATATTTTCACAATATTAGTCAAGCTATATTAGTCTAATAGTTTGTTCATGTATCGTTATTGTGTTACCAATATAATACATGTCGAAACAAAAGAAATAGTACCATGAAGATGCAAGTTGTCGATAAGTATAATTTTGGTGTATTAATTAGAATAAATACGAATCAGAATATTCAATGATTAACACGAATTCAAAGGCTTTTGTTCGGCACTTGAGATCATTTAAGCATTCATCAAGATGGGAAAGTATCAAACTTATATAAACATCAAAAGGAGCAGCAGCTGCAAATCGGCCCAAGTGCTAAAGTGGGGACCTGGCCCAGATAGAGTAATCAAAGACGAACTTAGTTTAAAACCAACAGGCATGTTAAAGGAAAATTGTCTAAGAGCAAATATTCTTTTTCCTCCCTTTCACTCGGCCTTCCATCATTTCTTGAGATCGAGATCTTCCTTGACACTAGGGTCAAGGAGATCATCATGAGAGAGAGAAATGTTCCTGAAATCAAAACAAATAACACAAATAAACTTCAGTTCAGCATCACAACACAATAAGCCTAAGCAAGCAAACAAATATTCTAAGCAAATAAACTTCAGTCCAGCATCACAACACAGTAAGTTACCTAGGCTTAGCAAGATCTTCCTTGACA
>OVBI01002079.1:0-24581 GCA_900406495.1 Sisymbrium altissimum | reverse complement strand
CAGAAATGAAAACTAAATGGTGAAGTAGATATATGGCCTGGATTCTAGATAAGAAGACAAGAAGTGTTTCAGACTTTGTGGAAATGAAAAGAGAGAAAACGATTAGAAAGAAATACCCCTTCAAGTGTGCTCTGATACCACTTTGATACAATCTCCCAAGGAAAATACACTTGAATGAATGGTACTGAGGTTAGGGTATGAACCGATCTGATGTGGATCAAGCCGGCACTGGATGGATCGAGGTGGACCGTCAGAAGTGGTGATGATCATCTGATATACCACGCCTTTGTCAGCCTTGGATATGACGCACCAAGCCACTAACAAGGGAAGTTGTTTGGATATGACACACCAGACAACAAGAGTGTTCAGCGAAGAACAAAAGGGAGAAAATGCTCAAGAGAGTTTTCAATACTTAGATGAAAAATTGATAAAAAGGTACTTAGGTTTTTACAAGAGAAAAGCTTAAATAGCTTGGAAAACAATGGTATCTTTCCCACGCCAAAGAAGCTGAAAAGACAAAAGGCTAAAATGACATAAAAAGAAATGAAATAAAAATGGACCGACGGTTTAATGAAACTCAGAGTTTTGGTCGGTCGAATTTTGTATTTTGGCCCAGTGAAAATTTCATGAAGTCGCGTGCAGGATGGTGAGTACTCGGGATGCAGGATAATCGTATCGGGACGCGGGTTTGATGTCGAGACGTGGTCCTGAGCCATCGGGACGCAGGGGCTTCATATTAAGACGCGGGTGCATTGGCTCGAGACGCGTCGGAACAGTCGGCAGCTCCGTGATCGAGGAACATCAGGACGTCGTGGTGGAGTGTCTAGCCTCGCGATCGGGTCGTTGGCCCTGCCGATAAGTCGAATGCATCATCTCCGGGTGAGCCTGATCGTCTGGTACGGTGCTGGACTCAAGTGTCTCGTCCATCTTCGAATCCTGCTCGAATCATGGGAAATGTGTCTCGAGACAAAGCTTCCTTGTCAAAAGTTGGACGGTAATAACCCAGGTCCGGTCAGCAGAGTGATCGAGAGCTTGGTTTATGACAGATCCTTCATTCTCGGTTTGCATCGGGACGCGACTACCACGGGTACGGGCATCGGTACTATCAGAAATCAGCTCATCCGAACCATTTCCAAATCTAGACCGAGACATGGGTGTTCTGTCTCGAGACATTGACTCAGAAGGTGCCTTAGCTCGGTGAAAATGGTCTCCAATCTCCAAAGGCTCGGGTGGATTTTCCTCCAAGGATTCTGGTCCCTCCCGTGAATCATAACCTCCGGTTCCAGCTTCGGGTTCTGCATCCATGATTGTATCAAGTTGCAACTTGGACGGTAAGTAACTCGGGTCCGGTCGGCTAAGTGATCGAGAGCTCGGTCAATCACGGATCCTTCGTTCTCGAGCTGCATCGTGTCATAATCGTGAGTCGTACGGTCATCGGGTTGCATCGGGTCAAAGCTACGAGCGGTACGGGCATCGGTACAACCATGCATGGGCTCATGTTGACCATCTCCAAATCTAGACCGAGACACGGGTGTTCTGCCTTGAGACATCGATTCTCCTGGTGCCTTAGCTCGGTGAAAATGGTCTCTAATCACCAATGGCTCGGATGGATTTCCCTTCATGGATTCTTGTCCCACCCGTGCATCATAACATCCGGTTCCAGCTCCAGTTACTGCATCCATGATTGTATCATCCCCTCCCCGTTGAAAAGGATTTGCCCTCAAATCCAGTTCATTTGCAAAATAAGAAATCAAGTCAGAAACATTAAAGCTTGAACTGACCTTATACTTACCTTGAAGATCAACTTGATAAGAATTCTCATTGATCTTTCTCATGATGCTGAATGGTCCATCGACCCTGGGCATAAGTTTTGATTGCCTTTCATTCGGAAATCGATCCTTCCTCAGGTAAATCCAGACAAGATCCCCTTCTTCAAAGGTTTGTTCGCGCTGGTGCTTGTTGGATTGCTCAGCATACTTCTTGGTTCTCTTCTCAATGTTGAGTCGAGCCTTCTCATGAATAATCTTAACCTGTTCTGCCTTTCTTTTCCCATCCAAATTGTCCCTTTCACTAAAAGGTAACGAGATTAAATCCGTGGGAGATAAGAGATTAAACCCATAAACAATTTCAAAAGGAGAAAACTGAGTGGCTAAATGCATGACACTATTATCGGCAAACTCAACATGAGGCAAACACTCCTCCCAGTTCCTTAAGTTCTTTTTAACAACTGTCCTAAGCAAAGTAGAGAAAGTCCGGTTCACAACTTCAGTTTGGCCATCATTTTGTGGGTGACATGTGATTGAAAACAGAAGCTTAGTACCTAGCTTAGACCAAAGGGTTGTCCAAAAATAACTCAGAAACTTGGTATCCCTATCTGACACTATGGACTTAGACAAACCATGCAAACGAACTACTTCCCTAAAGAACAGTTCAGGAACATGCACTGCATCTTCAGTTGAATGACAGGGAATGAAATGCGACATCTTTGAAAACCTATCAACAACTACAAAGATTGAATCATTTCAAGTTCTAGTTCTAGGCAGTCCAAATACAAAGTCCATTGAGACATCTGTCCACGGGTGATCAGGAATAAGGAGTGCAAGGTACTTACCTGTTGCTTGTGAATTGGCCTTGGCACGCTTGCAAGTATCACATCTTGTGCATATCCGGATCACAACCTTCTTCATGCTCGGCCAGTAAAATTGATCTTGCAACATCTTCAGGCTCTTGTCAATACCAACATGGCCCATTAGACCACCTCTGTGTGCTTCTCTGACCAGTATGGTTCTCAAGGAACAATTAGGAATACATAGACGGGTTGAGTAAAACAGGAACCCATAATTTCTAAAGTAATTCCCAAAGGCAAACCTAGAGCTAGCTAGATATGGTTCCTTAAAATCCAAGTCAGTGGCATATATTTCTTTTATTTGTTCAAATCCTAAGACCCTAGCATCCATAACAGAAATCAAGGTATACCTCCTAGACAAAGCATCAGCAACAAAATTTTCTTTACCCTTTTTGTACTTAATCACATAAGGAAAAGTTTCGATAAACTCTACCCATCTGGCATGGCGTTTGTTGAGCTTTTGCTGTCCTTTCAAATGCTTGAGGGTCTCATGATCAGTGTGCACCACAAACTCCTTGGGCCAGAGATAATGCTGCCACGTTTGCAAAGTCCTCACCAATACATAAAGTTCTTTATCATAAGTTGGGTAGTTCAGGGTGGCTCCTCCCAACTTCTCACTAAAATATGCAATTGGCCTTCCTATCTGCATTAAAACAGCACTATACCAACTCCTGAAGCATCGCATTCTATCTCACACGTTTTAGTGAAATCAGGTAGAATGAGCAAGGGAGCATTGGTTAACTTATCTTTGAGAGTTTCGAATGATTCTTCCTGGGCTTGTTCCAACTTAAACCCCACACTCTTCTTGATGACATCAGTGAGTGGAACAGCTACGGTACTGAAGTCCTTGAAAAACCGGCAGTTGAAGCCAGCAAGGCCAGGGAAGCTTCTCACTTCTCCAACGGTCTTAGGTGTTGGCCAATCTTGGATTGCCTTCACTTTCTCCTCATCCACTCTCACACCATCTGCACCAACAACAAAGCCAAGAAACATAGAGATTATCTGTAGCAAATGTGCATTTCTTAAAGCTTGCATAAAGCTGTTCTGTCCTAAGAACTTCTAAAACAGATTTCAGGTGAATCAAATGCTCTTGAAAGTTCTTTCTATAAACCAATATATCATCAAAGTAGACCACTACAAAGATGCCTATGTATGATCTAAGCACATGATTCACCAACCTCATAAAAGTACTAAGTGCATTTGTAAGCCCAAATGGCATAACCAACCATTCATACAATCCTACCTTAGTTTTAAAGGCTGTTTTCCATTCATCCCCTTCTTTCATTCTCATCTGATGATACCCAGATTTCAAATCTATCTTAGAAAAGACACTAGAACCATGAAGTTCATCAAGCATATCATCAAGACGTGGTATAGGATGTCTGTACTTAACTGGGATTTGGTTGATTGCCCTGCAATCCACGCACATCCTCCAGCCTCCATCCTTCTTTGGCACCAAGAGGACTGGCACAGCACATGGACTCATACTCTCTCGGATATAGCCCTTATCCATGAGTTCCCCAATCTGCTTTTGTAGTTCCTTGGTCTCCACGGGATTGGTTCTGTAAGCTGGCTTGTTTGGCAAAATGGCTCCTGGGACAAAATCAATTTGATGTTCAATGCCACGGACAGGAGGTAATCCACTTGGGTTTTCTTCAGGAAACACACCATCATATTCCTGCAAAAGCTGCTTAAGTTCACTTGGAAGCTCCAGTGTTTGATCAGTTTGGACCATTAGTGTTTCTTTAAACAAAAGTAAAATCAAAGTCTGTTGAGAATTCAAACTTTTTCTTACCTTACTTGCCTTAGCAAAGAAATTTGATTTCTTAGCTTTGGTTTCTGAAGGAGGCTTCTCCTGATTACGGCTCTTCTTAAGCTGTAGCTGGTCTTAGTGTACCTCATGAGGTGTCAAAGGAGCCAAGGGGATCTTCTTCCCCTGGTGTTCAAAGGAGTGGCGGTTAGTGAAGCCATCATGCACGGCCTTCCTGTCATATTGCCATGGCCGTCCCAGCAGAAAGTGGCTAGCATCCATGGGCAACACATCATAGAGTATGCTATCGTCATACTGCCCAATGGTCAAAGACACTTCCACCTGGTCCTTTACTTGCATCTCTCCCTCATCATTCAACCATTCCTATGGCCGAGGGTGCTTCCTGGTTTCCAAACCTAGTTTGCTGACAAGAGACTCATTAGCAACATTAGTACAGCTCCCACCATCTATGATTAAACTGCATACCTTATCTTGGATAACGCAACGTGTGTGGAAGAGGTTTTCACGTTGAGCTCTATCTTCAGCCTTAGCCTGAATGTTCATGGCTTTCCTGGTCACTAGTAACCTTCCTTGGACCGGTAGATCTAGGTCCTCATCAGGTCCTTCATCAAAAATAGGACCGGTGTCCTCTATTTCTGTCTCAAACTCAATGTCCCCATTGTCTAGCAGGATCATCACACGGCTGTTTGGGCACTTATTAGCATAGTGTCCTAGTCTGTGGCACTTAAAACACTTAATATCCCTAGTCCTGCTTGTGGTCTCCACGGCTTTGGGTTTATCAAAACGTGAAAGCAGAGTGTTAGTTTTGAAATCAGAAAAACTTTGGGCAATGGCCTTACCTTTGTCTTGGACAGACGGCTTGGAAGGAGGTGTGTAAATGGTCCGGGAGAACCTGCTCCTTTTGGTCTGTTGCTCAATCAGGATAGCCTTGTGCAGCATCTCTTCTATGCTGTCATACTCCTGGAGTTCTATCCTGTCCTGGATGTCCCGGTTGAGTCCACCAATGAACCGCGCCAAGGTTGCTTCCAAGGTTTCTTCAATATCTGCCTTAATTTTTCAAGATTTCCATCTTCTGAAAGTATTCCTCTACACTCTTTGTACCTTGGTTGAGTCGCCTGAGCTTTTGGTGCAGGTCACGACTGTAGTGGGTCGGGATGAACCGCTTTCTCATCAGTCCCGTGAGTTCTTCCCAGTCCGCGATGGGTCCTCCACCTGTTCTCCTCTTGAGTGTCAACACTTGATCATACCGGTTAATAGCATAGCCACTAAATTCAGCTGCAGCTAGCCTAACCTTTTTCAACTCAGAGAAGTTTTCGCAATCAAATATCAATTCAACTTCTCTTTCCCATTCAAGATAAGCATCATGATCATTTTTGCCACAGAAAGTTGGAATTTTTAACTTAAGACTACCAATACCATCATCAACTCGTTCAGCTCTCCTAGCAAAAGGGTCTTCATTACTTTGCTCTCGGTACCTATTACCTCATCGGCCACAGGAAATGGATCGGATTTCATCTGAGAACTCATCCTCAATCTCCTCTTCCTCTTGTCGTGTGGCCCTCCTAGGCTGGGTCCTTCTGGTCCGTGGGTTGGTTTGATTAGGCTGGGTTGGCTGAGTTTGTGATGAAGCCTGAATCTCATCCAATCTAACAAAAAGCTGTTCCAATCCTGCAGTCATCAAACGGGTCATGGTATCATTTAAAGCTCTCATTTGAACATTTGACAAACCAGCGTTGGAATGTTCAGGTGGTACGTCCTCATAAGTCTCTATGGATCCTGAAAGAACTTAACAAACGAATTGAAAAAATAACTCTCACTCTCTTTGTGTTTACTTCTCACCCACTCAACTCACTGAATTTTGTAGTTAAACACTCAAAAATAATTCTCTCAAGGTTCCTTCTCAAAGGTTCTAGGAAAGCACTTAGTCAAATCCAATGGATCTAAACAAACTTCCNCTCCCCCCCCCCCCCCACCAAAGAAAAGATAGACAGAAAAGAGAATTTTTTATTGGAATCCGAATTAACCAACTATCAGGCTGGATTTTTCCTCAGCCATCAGGTTTTCTCTTCCACCATTTCACCAAGAATCAACACGAAAATAGATCTTTTTTTTTACTTTTCGATTTCTTTTTTNCTTTTCGATTTTTTTTTTTTTTTTTACTTTTCAAATTCTTTTTTTTTTTTTTATAATATGAACAAAAACAGAACTAAAACTAGATGGTGAAGTAGATAGATGACCCGGATTCTAGATAGCAAGGAAAGAAGTGTTTTAGAATTTTTTGGAAATGAAAGATAAGAAAACGATTTGAAAGAAATACCCCTTCAAGTGTGCTCTGATACCACTTTGATACATCTCCCAAAGAAAACACTTGAATAAATGGTACTGAAGTTGGGATATGAACCGACTTGATGATGATCAAGCTGGAACTGGATGGAATGAAGTGGACCGTCAGAAGTGATGGAGATCTTCTGATATTCCACACCTTTGTCATCTTTGGATAAGATGCACCAAGCCACTAACAAGGGAAGGTTGAATGAATATAACACACTAGATAACACAATGCTCACGAAGAACACAAGAGAGAAAATTCTCAAGAGAAAAGTTTCTTTACTTAGATGAAAAATGATAAAAGGTACTTAGGTTTTTACAAAGAAGTTGCATAAATAGTTTGGCACTCTAGGCAAACTTTTTGACACGCCAAAGGAGCTGAAAAGACAAAGATAAGAAAATGACATAAAAATGGACCGACGGTTTAATGAAGCTCTGCGTTTTGGTCGGTCGTATTTTTCCCGGAAAAAATATCAAGTGGTCGCGTGAAGAACAGTGAATACTCGAGACGCGGGTGTTTCGTATCGAGACGTATGTGCATCAGCTCGAGACGCGTCGGGACAGTCAGCAAGACCACGATCGAGAAATAGCAGGATGTCCCGCTGAAGTGTTTTGCCCCGCGATCGGGTCATTGGCCCTGCTGATAAGTTGAAATCATCATACCCGGGTGAGCTAGACTGTCAGGCCCGATGCGGTGCTTGAGTGTCTCGCCCGTCGACATCTCCGACTCGAGTCATGGGCAACCTGTCTCGAGACAAAGCTCCGGAGTCGCCACTCGGATGGTAAGTAACTCGGGTCCAGTCGGCTAAGTGATGGCGAGGCGGCCTGGGATTTGCTTTCAGTACGGTGGAGGATAAGGAAGCTACTAGCCTCGGCGGAGTGAAGGGTCGCACAAGGTTTTCGGATGTTCCCTTGATATTCCCGGCCTTAGAAGTCTCTTGATATGACGCACAAGAACGGCTTGTAAGGGATTTGCTACTGAAGTAACCCTTCAAGCAACAGAAAAGTTCACGATGGAACAAAGAGAAGAATTCTCAAAAGTTTAAGGAAAAAGATGATTGCCTTATTAAACGAAGTGTTTTGAATACTTATACAAAAGAGTTTCCTGTTGGAAAAGATAAAGAAAATAAAGAAAATGATCCGCGAGTCAAATGACTCTTGTAAAAACACAGTTTTGTCAAAGTGACCCTTCGGTGCCTGTCGAGGTTCATCCGACAGTATTTTGGCCCGAGCAAATTTGGATGCGCATGATGTTGCCTCGGTATTTCTCGGACATGGTGAGTTTGGCTCGAGCCATTTCAGAAGTTCTACGTTCGATCCTCTTGATAAGTGCCCGGGGTCCTTGAAGTTTGTCCCGGAAGAAAAGTCGAACGGGTTGTAAAACTCGTCATCGCTCCAAGTTGACTCGGCAGAAATGTGAGTATCATCGAGCAAAAGAAGTTTGGCCAGAGATAAGCTGACGCAGGAGCTATCAGAAGATTCATCTCGATAATCAGTACGGGCAATGTCTCATTTTGCCCAAGAGAACTGTCCGTCTGGTCGCTGTATTATACGCAATACTCCTTCAGCATGAGCCGTATCGAAGTGAGACTCGGCAACACGTCTTGATGGATCCGATATAGCCGTGTTGCGATAACCCGATGGTGCTGTATCTCGATACTACTCGGTATTCTGGTTCTGATAATCTGATAAGACTGCATCCTGATGATCCGTGTCCTGATGCTCCGATATCTTGCCATCCTGACGACCCGATAGAGACGCGTCTCGATGTTCCGGCTGAATAACTCGAAAAACCTTGGTAGTTTCACGGGGAATCTCCTTTCACGATATTTTTGAACGGTCCATCCGCTTGTTGCCCCCATGATGACTGCTCCGGCTTTCTGTAATCTGGTTCAGCGCCCATTTTCCCATCATTCTCCTCTTCTTGAAAAAGATTCGACCATAAATCTTGTGTATCTGCCACAAAACAAACCAAATCAGCAATAGTAAAAGTTGAAGAAATATCATACTTACCTCGAAGATCAAGTTGGTAGGCATTGTTGTTTATCCGGCTGACAACTTTAAAAGGTCCATCCACCCGGGGCATCAACTTAGACTTTCTTTCCTCCGGATATTGTTCCTTGCGTAAGTGTACCCAAACTAAGTCCCCTGGTCTGAATATCACCTCTCTCCTCTTCTGGTTGGCATATTCTTCATACTTCTTTGTTTTTGCCTCGATGTTTTCTTTCACCTTAGCATGGATTCGTTTGACCATTTCCGCCTTCTTTTTCCCATCTATATGAAGCTTATCACTTAAAGATAAAAGCAAAAGATCAAGTGGAGATGTGGGGTTGAAATCGTAAACTGTTTCAAATGGAGAATGAAGAGTAGCATAATGCATTGCATGATTGTAAGCGAATTCTACATGAGAGAGACATTCTTCCCAACTCTTAAGGTTTTTTGTGGGAACCGTAATTCACCTCAATGTATTTTCGTAAAGTTAATGTGAGGATCCGAGAATCTTGCGAGAGAAAGCAGAAAGTAGAAAGAAAGATCGAAAAAGGAAACTAAGTCAAAAAGAGAACGAACTTTTATTGCTATAATGTGTTCAATCGTTTTCGAATCTGTTACAAGAGGTAGGGATCGGTCCCTATTTATACTAAGACAACCTAAGTCCTAAACAGCCTAAGTTTCGATGTGGGACAAAAGGTCTTTTCCTTTTTCTGATGATTTTTCCATAAATCTTCGAGGAAGTTTCAGCCTTTGTCGATCCATCCTTCCAACTTGGCCCAATTTTATTCCTCGTCTAATGGTTTTCTCCGGTTTTTTTGATAGACAAAACATCGCGATGTTTCGAGAAACTTACGAAAACATCGGTATGTTTTACGAAAAGGCCATAAAGACGAAGAAAGAAGCGAAACGAGACGAAACGAAAAGGGTCAGCCAGCTGGGTCATCATTTCCTACCGAGCTGGACAGCAATCAGCATGCTGACAGTCCATCTCGGTAGTCTGGGTGAAGGAAATGATGAACTGGCTTGCTTCCAGGTCGATGGTGTCGCCCAGCTCGGTATAGGATGAGAGGAGATCTTCCGATAAGTCGTGGGATGCGTCCAGCTCGATATGGTGAAGTGTTTCAGTAAGCTCGGTAGCCAGGAGGGTAGATTTTACCGAGCTGACTGGCATATGCCGTCCAGCTCGGTAGGAATGGTGAAGGAATCCTACCGAGCTGACTGCTANTTGTACCGAGCTGACTGCTCTGTGCTGTCCGGATCGACGTTTTGTGGCAAGTGCTTGGAAAAACATGCATTCAGCTCGTGTGTGTCAGTCAGCTCGGTAGGATTTGCTGCCAAAACACCGAGCTGACTGTCTTACAAGCTTGTTGATTGCCTTTTACTCGAAAAATCGTAACTTTCGTCGGTTTATCGGAGTTCAAAGGACGAAATGATCAGCTGAACATGATGGAGAGATGTCAGTCAGCTCGGTATCACCAGCAGGTCTTGATGCCGAGCTGGCTGTCTTATTTCGTCCAGCCGATCATCCCTTGTTCAACGATTTGCGAGTTCATCGATTCCTCGGAAAAACTCTCGAAAGACAGTTTTTCTTACCTTCTTTGCAGTTTTATCGACAGAGTGATTCGAAATGTACTTTCTCCGAACTCATATCTAAATATGGAAATTATTTTTCGATATTCAAATATTTTAATCGTTAATTCCGGAAATGTGGGTTTTGATCCCAACATTTTTCTTAACGATTGTTCTAAGCAAAGATGACAAAGTCCTATTGACTACCTCAGTTTGTCCATCCGTTTGAGGATGACAAGTTGTGGAAAACAATAGCTTTGTTCCCAATTTAGACCATTAGGTCTTCCAAAAGTAACTTAAGAACTTTGTATCCCTATCTGATATGATCGTCCTCGGCAACCCATGCAACCTAACAACTTTCCGAAAGAATAACTCAGCTACATGAACCGCATCATCAGATTTTTGGCACGGGATAGAGTTAGCCATTTTAGAGAACCTATCAACGACGACAAAGATTGAATCCTTCCCAGTCCTAGATCTAGGTAACCCGAGCACAAAATCCATTGATATGTCTTCCCATGGATGAGACGGTGTAGGGAGAGGCATGTACTTACCTTGGGGTTGCGCTTTGGACTTGGCCTCCTTGCAGACCACGCATCAGCTACAAATCCTTTCCACATCTTTAAGTATTTTCGGCCAGTAGAAATGATCCTGCATCACCTTGTATGTTTTCCTCACGCCAAAATGAACCATCAAACCGCCTCCATGTGCTTCCCTAACAAACTTTTCTCGAAGAGAACAATGTGGCACACACAAACGGTTATCATGAAACAAAAATTCTTCTACCCTATAATATTTTCCAAACGCAGTTCTAGAACTTTTAAGGAACAGTTCTTTGAAATCCGAATCAGTGGGGTACAAGTCCTTAACAAATTCGAAACCCAGAAGTTTTGTTTCAATAGTGGACAAGAGAACGTACCTGCCGGACAAGGCATCACCCACGACATTGTCCTTTCCCTGTTTGTATTTTATGACCTATGGAAACGTCTCAATGAACTCTACCCACCGCGCATGCCTCTTGTTGAGCTTTTGTTGTCCTTTGAAGTGTTTCAACGACTGATGGTCAGTGTGAATCACAAATTCCTTCGGCCAGAGGTAGTGTTGCCATGTTTGAAGGGCACGGACCAGTGCGTACAGCTCCTTATCGTATGTGGGATAATTCAAAGTGGCTCATCCCAGTTTCTCACTAAAGAAAGCGATTAGCTTCTTCTCCTGCATGGAACAGCTCCAATTCCTACACCAGACACATCGTATTCAATTTCAAACGTTTTAAGGAAATCTGGCAAGACCAGAGGGGCATTAGTAAGCTTTTCTTTTAAGGTTTGGAATGCGGATTCCTGTGCTTCCTCCCATTTGAAACCAACTTCCTTTTTGATAACTTCCGTCAAGGGAGCAGCGATGGTGCTGAAGTCGCGAACAAACCGTCGATAGAACCTGGCGAGTCCATGAAAGCTCCTTACCTCGCCGACTGTTTTTGGACTCGACCAGTCGCGGATGGCCTTGACCTTCTCCTCGTCTACTTTGATTCCATCTGTACTGACAACAAAACCTAAAAACACAAGGTTATCTGTTCCAAAGGTACACTTCTTCAAGTTGGCATAAAGTTTTTCTTTCCTAAGAATTTCTAGGACCAAACGCAAGTGATGGGCATGTTCTCCTAAGTTTTTACTATGAATGAGGATGTCATCAAAGTAAACCACAACGAAAACCCCTATAAACTTTCTAAGCACATGATTAATTAGGCACATAAATGTACTTGGTGCATTTGTCAAACCGAAAGGCATCACCAACGATTAATATAACCCATGCTTGGTTTTAGAGGCAGTTTTCCACTCATCTCATTCTTTCATCCTAATCTGATGCTAGCCACTTTTGAGATCTATCTTAGAGAAAATACATGATCCATAAAGTTCATCTAACATGTCGTCCAATCTAGGTATGGGATGGCGGTACTTTACCGTGATGTTGTTGATGGCACGGCAGTCCACACACATTCTCCAGCTCCCATCTTCTTTGGTACCAAAAGGACCGGTATGGCGCAGGGACTCATTAGTTATTCCACATGTGTTTGCAGCTCCTTTGTCTCCCCGGGGTTGGTCCGGTACGCAGGCCTGTTCGGCAGAGAAGCTCCGGGAGTGAAATCAATCTGGTGTTCTATTCCGCATAGTGGCGGCAGGACTTGGAGGTTCTCATCTGGGAATACATCCTGGAATTCCTGCATCAAGACTTTAAGCTCACTCGGTACGGCCAGTGCAATTTCAGAAGATAACATCAGTGACTCTTTAAAGGTAAGCAAAATCAGAGATTGTTGAGAGTTGTAAGCTTTCTTGGCCATACTACTGGTGGCATAGAAATTGGAGTTCCTTACCACATTACTTTGAGATTTAGGCTTAGTTTGCTCACTGTTCTGGCGTAGCTGGATCTGGTCGGAGTGGACTTCACTCGGTGTTAGTGGCGCAAGTTTACTCCTCGTTACCCACAAAGCAACGGGCAGGCCAAAGCTACAAACAAAACTATCATTGATGTCATCAAGAAGTGACTAGAGGACAAAAAAAGGAAATGGGCAGACGACATTGATGGGGTACTCTGGTCGCATCAAACGACCCCGCGATGAGCGACCAACCAAACTCCGTTCTTCCTTTCGAACGGCCTCGAGGCAATGTCTCCCGCTGAAGTTACCATTCCCGGCCTCCGCCACGTCCTCTACACACTCGACGACTAGCTCAACAAGAGAACATTAGTGGACACATCAGACTTCACCGAAGAAATGCGCAACCACGCCCTTCTGCGACTCCAGAATTACCAATAATTCGCCACGAAGTACAACAATCGCCATGTACGGAACATATGTTTCGAAGAGGGCGACCTCGTTCTACGTGAAGTCTACGAAAATACCCACTAGACGAACGCAGGAAAGCTGGGCGCCAGTTGGGAAAGACCATACTTAATCTCTAAGGTTGTCAAGGCCGGCGTATACGAACTCCTAACGGTCGACGCGATCCTGTGCCATGATCTTGGAACTCGAAGAGCCTTAAACTGTACCACGCCTAAGGCACAAGGGTACTTGTATATAGGAGCACCAAAGCATGACGACNAAAAAAAAAAAAAAAAAAAAAACATACGACAACGTATGGCGGGACTGCGTTTCCCGTATAATGTGAACTACGATCAGGCTTGATCTCCAGCATGTTGGAGTATGTAGGCAGCTTCTTAGGAAGTCCAGCTGTATCAATAAAATATTTTCATCAAATTATTATTATTTTTTTTTTTACTAAGTCAAAACACAACATCGAAGCCGACCTCCGTGGTCGCAAAGGTATGTAAGCCGACCGCCAGGTCGCATTTACGTATAAAACAAGGTAAGACAGACCTCCGAGGCTGCACTTAGGTTCACTATTTGAAAGCCGGTCCCCGAGGTCTCCCGAAGGATGTAAGCCGACCGCCACGGCCGCTTCCTTAACAAATAGGATAAGCCTAACTCCGAGACAGCACCCATAACCACCACAGCCGACTCCCGAGGTCGCAAAGGTACGTAAGCCAACCCCCCGGGTCGCATTCACCTCTCAAACAAGGCGAAGCAAACCTCCATTTGCACTTAATACCACTATTAGAAGCCGACCTCCCTGGTCGCAAAAAGATACAAGCCGACCACTACGGTCACATCCTTACTCCAAACGTGATAAGCCTAACTCCAAGCAATCACATTTACCTAGTGCTATCTTATCCGGAAAATCATGCGAATCAAGTTCCATATTCGCAAATAACGTATGTAATTCAATTTTAATATCCTAACTATTTGCTTGAGAGATATTTCAAGCAGAATATTCAAAGCAACAACGAAAAACGAACAAAAACGGAGAAGATCAACAAAAGGTAATATTCCATTAAAATGACAGAAGTTAACAGAGTGAATACAATTAGCGACCATAGCGTTCGCCGGTCTCAACATATAAAAAAGAAGCAAGCAAAAAGAACAACGAGCAAAAGTAATAAAACATCTTAAATCTCGGGAGTCTTCCCCTTGCCTCCCTCCTTATCAGCCTTAGCAATCGTCTCTTCTCCGTCTTCTCCTCCTTCGACCCAAGGAATCGCCTCTCTTGCATCGCTTCCTTCGACCTGGGGACCCATTCTTTTAATAGGCCCGATGGTCAACTCGGCCGGAGCACTCGCCTTCATCTTGCCAATTCCCCCCAGCACCCCAAAGATCTGAAGNCCCCCCCCCCCCCCCCCCCCCCCCCCGAAGCCGCGAGCCTTCCCTCTGGTCGCAAAGAACTGACTCAGGAAAAGTGGCATAAGTAGCATGCTCGGGTTGAGAACCAGGTGGTGTAGGATTTCCACAACCAGATGGCTTAGGCGGAGTAAGTTGGAGATCCGAGTCGACCAGCTAAATCACATCGAGCTCTACCAGCGCAGCCTCCTTCTCAGTTCGAATCCTCTCCAGATCCGCTATCTTCTCAGCGGGAACGGCGACCCTTTCACTCACCAGGAGCTTGTATGCGTCCAGAATCCCAACAACCTGATTCAGATTAAGGATCGATTGCTTCACATTCTCCTGCTCCGCCATATAATCATTTACCTTACGAAAACGAGCCTTGTATTTTTCATAAACCTCCAGCCGGACCCGAGTTCCTTCTTGCGCGACCAGCTCAGCACGAGACTTCCTTAAGCGACTCGTTTCCGAAGTCAAGACGGTTTTGAGCTTGTCAACCTCTTCTCTAAGACCATCTGCCAATAGTTTAGCTTGTGTTTTTCCTGACAACAACTCCAAGTTCTAAGCCTCCCAGTGTGCCGTCCCCTCGGCAAGAACGATCGATTCCTTCAGCAGCGACTCGTTTTTCTCCACTTCCTTTCTAAGTGACTCCCGAGCTCGCAATAACTCTCTATTGTTTGCCAGATATTCCTTCATTGCGGCCAGTTCCGCCACCCTTTTCTGCTCCGTCGACTGAGCCATCGAAATCTTCTGCTCATACGAGTCAGATAGGAGGTTAATGCTCGCCGCCAACTAAAAAAACAAAATTATCAGTAACTGATGGCGAGTCGGCCCGGGATTTGCTTTCAGTACGGTGGAGGATAAGGAAGCAACAAGCTTCAGTGGAGTGAATGGTCGCACAAGGGTTGGGGAGGTTCCCTTGATATTCCTGGTCTTAGAAGTCTCTTGATATGACGCACAAGAACGACTTGTAAGGGATTTGCTACTGAAGTAACCCTTCAAGCAACAGCAAAGTTCACGATGGAACAAAGAGAAGAATTCTCAAAAGTTTCAGGAAAAAGATGATTGCCTTATTAAACGAAGTGTTTTGAATACTTATACAAAAGAGTTTATTGTTGGAAAACATAAAGAAAATAAAGAAAATGATCCGCGAGTCAAATGATTCTTGGAAAAACACAGATTGGTCAAAGTGACCCGTCGGTGCCTATCCAGGTTCATCCGACAGTGTTTTGGCCCGAGCAAATTTTAATGCGCATGATGTTGGCTCGGTGTTTCTCGGACATGGTGAGTTTGTCTTGAGCCATTTCAGAAGTCCCACGTTCGATCCTCTTGATAAGTGCCAGGGATTGGTCCTTGAAGTTTGTCCCGGAAGAAAAGTCGAACGGATCGTAAAACTCGTCATCGCTCCAAGTTGACTCTGCACAAATATGAGTATCGTCGAGCGAAAGAAGTTTGGCGCGAGACAAGCTGACGCGGGAGCTATCGGAAGATTCCTCTCGATAATCAGTATGGGCAATATCTCATTTTGCCCGAGAGAACTGTCCGTCCGGTCGCGGTATTATACGCGATACTCCATCAGCATGAGCCGTATCAAATCGATACTCGGCAACGCATCTCGATTGATCCGATATAGGCGTGTCGCGATAACCCGATGGGGCTGCGTCTCGATACTCCTCGGTATTCTGGTGCCGATAATCCGAGAAGGCTGCGTCCTGATGATCCGTGTCCTGATGCTCCGATATTGTGCCATCCTGATGACCCGATAGAGACGCCTCTTGATGTTCCGGCTGAATAACTCGGGAAACCTCGGTAGTTTCACGGGCAAGCTCCTTTCTCGATATTTTTGAACGGTCCATACGCTTGTTGCCCCATGATGACTGCTCCGGCTTGCTGTAAACCGGTTCATCGTCCATTTTCCCATCATTCCCCTCCTTTTGAAAAGGATTCGACTACAAATCTTGTGTATCTGCCACAAAACGAACCAAATCAGCAATATTAAAAGTTGAAGAAATATCATACTTACCTCGAAAATCAAGTTGGTAGGCATTGTTGTTTATCCGACTGATAACTTCAAAAGGTCCATCCACCCGGGGGATCAACTTAGACTCTCTTTCCTCCGGAAATCATTCCTTGCGTAAGTGTACCCAAACTAAGTCCCCTGGTCTGAATATAACCTCTCTCCTGTTCCGGTTGGTATATTCTTCATACTTCTTTGTTTTTGCCTCGATGTTTTCTTTCACCTTAGCATGGATTCGTTTGACCATTTCTGCTTTCTTTTTTCCCATCTATATGAACCTTATCACTTAAAGGTAAAGGAAAAGGATCAAGTGGAGATGTGGGGTTGAAACCGTAAAATGTTTCAAATGGAGAATGAAGAGTAGCAGAATGCATTGCATGATTGTATACGAATTCTACATGAGAGAGACATTCTTCCCAACTCTTAAGGTTTTTCTTAACGATTGTTCTAAGCAAAGATGACAAAGTCCTATTAACCACCTCAGTTTGTCCATCCGTTTGAGGATAACAAGTTGTGGAAAACAATAGCTTAGTTCCCAATTTAGACCATAAGGTCTTCCAAAAGTAATTTAAAAACTTTGTATCCCTATCTGATACAATCGTCCTCGGCATCCCATGCAACCTAACAACTTCCTGAAAGAATAACTCAGGTACATGAACCGCATCATCAGATTTTTGGCAAGGGAAAAAGTGAGCCATTTTAGAGAACCTATCGACCACGATAAAGATCGAATCCTTCCCAGTCCTAGATCTAGGAAACCCGAGCACAAAATCCATTGATATGTCTTCCCATGGATGAGATGGTATAGGAAGAGGCATGTACTTACCTTGGGGTTGCGCTTTGGACTTGGCCTCCTTGCAGACCATGCATCGGCTACAAATCCTTTCCACATCTTTAAGCATGTTCTCCGTGATGTTGTTGATGGCACAGCAGTCCACGCTCATTCTCCATCGCCCATCTTTCTTTGGTACCAAAAGGACCGGTACGGTGCAGGGACTCATACTCTCCCGAATGTATCCTTTGCTCATTAGTTATTCCACCTGTCTTTGCAGCTCCTTTGTCTCTACGGGGTTGGTCTGGTACGAAGGCCAGATCGGCAAAGAAGCTCCGGGAGTGAAATCAATCTGGTGTTCTATTCCGTGTAGTGGCGGCAGGCCTTGGGGGTTCTCATCTGGGAATACATCCTGGAATTCCTGCATCAAGACTTTAAGCTCACTCGGTACGGCCGGTGCAATGTCAGAAGACAACATCAGTGACTCTTAAAAGATAAGCAAAATCAGAGATTGTTGAGAGTTGTAAGCTTTCTTGGCCATACTACTGGTGACATAGAAATTGGAGTTCCTTACCACTTTATTTTCAGATTTAGGCTTAGTTTGCTCAAGGTTCTGGCGTAGCTGGATCTGGTCGTAGTGGACCTCACTCGGTGTTAGTGGCACGTGGGTGATTTTCTGTCCATGGTGATCAAAAGAGTGCCGGTTGGTGTAGCCATCATGCTGCACACGATTGTTAAACTGCCATGGCCTTCCTAGCAAAATATGTCTGGCCTCCATGGGCAGAATATCACAAAGGATCTCATCCTTGTATCGACCAATTTCAACAAGAACAAGAACTTGTTCTTTGACATGCATCTCGCCGTCCTCATTGATCAATTCCAAGTGTATGGTCGCGGATGTGTTTTGGCATTCAATCCCAATTTCCTGACAAGGGTTTCACTAGCCACGTTAGTACAGCTTCCCCCATCAATAATCAAGCTACAAACTTTATCATTAACCAAGCAACAAGTATGCAAGAGATTCTCCCTTTGTTCTTTTTCAGTGGGTTTTGGCTGAGCAGGAAGAGTTCTCCGGGTCACTAGTAGCTTGCCTTGCACGGGAAGGTCAACGGACTCCTCTTCTTCATCATAGACTGGTCTTAGGTCCTCTGTTTCCTGTTCTGACTCATACTCACCATTTTCCAATTGAATCATTACCCTTTGGTTCGGACACTTATTGGCGTAATGTCACAAGCCTTGGCATTTGAAACACCTGAGGTCTTTGGCTCTGCTCGTGGATTCCACGGCTTTTTCTTTGGCAAACGGAGCGGGAGTGTTAGTTTTAAAAGAGGAATTTGTTTGGACAGGAGCTTTACCTTTGTCTTGGAACTGCGGTCTATAGGCAGAAGTGAAGGAGGTACGAGAGTTACCCCTCCTCTTGATTTGTTGTTCCACCAGAATTGCTTTGTGGAGCATTTCTTCAATGCTATCATACTCCTGGAGTTCCATGTAGTCATGTATCTCACGGTTTAGTCCACCCAGGAATCGTGCCAAAGTAGCATCAAGAGATTCTTCCACATCCGCCTTAAGCATCAAAGTTTCCATTTTCTGAAAATAATCTTCCACACTCCGAGTTCCTTGAGACAGACGTCTTAGCTTATGATGAAGATCCCTGTGGTAATGACTTGGAACAAATCTGCCTCTCATTAGTTGGTTAGTTGTTGCCAAGTAGTTATTTGTATTTCACCCATCCTTCTCCTAAGAGTAACTACTTGATCATACCAATTAATGGCATAACCACAAAATTCAGAAGCAGCTAATCTAACATTTTTAATTTCAGAAATATTTTGGCAGTCAAAAACGAGTTCAGCCTTTCGTTCCCATTCAAGGTAGGCATCAGGATCATTTTTGCCTAGGAATCTTAAGTTTAAGCCCACCCAATCCGTTATCAGGTCTACCGGCAAAAGGGTTTTCCATACCTTGGTTCCTCCTTGCGGTTCTACGGTTGGTACAGGTGGCGTCTCGGATCTCCTCTTCAAATTCCTCTTCAAGTTGTTGAGATTTCCTGGATCGTGCTTGTCTCGGAGGAGCCTGAGCGGTCTGCTGGTCAACCTGTATCTGATCAAGACGAACGTGCAAATCCTCCAGACTTGTGATTAACATACGCTTTAATTCAGAGGTTAGTGCACATATTTGAATATTAGAAAGTGCAGCCCGGTGGCTTTCTGGTTGATCCTCTTCACTGGACATTGTTTCCTGAAAAAAATATTAGCAAACAAATTAGAATAAACCCTCCTCTCAAGTGTTTATCTCACCCACACACTCACGTTTCTTGGTGGTCACTCAACATAGAATTCTCGAGGTTCAAAAGGAACTGATCCATCAAACCCAATGGTAGATCAAGAGACAAATCCCAAGAAAAGAAACGAGAAGAATAGAGAAAGAGGGCTGGCACGCCGCGTTAACTACTCATGATTGGATTTCTCCTCAATCCAGTCTCTAAGCTAGATCACACGCTTATGATTATTATTATTTTTTGTTATTTTGATTATTATTATTTTTTTTGATAGCATAAATCAATGGCTGAAACACACAAGAGTAGCCCGGAACCAATTGAAAGAAATTTAATAAGATGAACAAGAAACATTAGATGAAGAGTTTCAGAAAAGAACCGACTGAGAGTGCTCTGATACCAGATGATGGCAAGTCGGCCCGGGATTTGCTTTCAGTACGGTGGAGGATAAGGAAGCTACTAGCTTCGGTGGAGTG
The DNA here is from genome assembly GCA_900406495.1 of Sisymbrium altissimum. NCBI lineage: Eukaryota > Viridiplantae > Streptophyta > Magnoliopsida > Brassicales > Brassicaceae > Sisymbrium > Sisymbrium altissimum. The sequence continues at coordinate 4,548 of OVBI01002079.1, read as the reverse complement.
AAGGGTCGCACAAGGGTTGTGGAGGTTCCCTTAAAATTCCCGGCCTTAGAAGTCTCTTGATATGACACACAAGAACGACTTGTAAGGGATTTGCTACTGAAGTAACCCTTGAAGCAACAAAAAAGTTCACGATGGAACAAAGAGAAGAATTCTCAAAATTTTAAGGAAAAAGATGATTGCCTTATTAAATGAAGTGTGTTGAATACTTATACAAAAGAGTTTCTTGTTGGAAAAGATAAAGAAAATAAAGAAAATGATCCGCGAGTCAAATGACTCTTGGAAAAACACAGTTTGGTCAAAGTGACCTTTTGGTGCCTGTCCAGGTTCATCCGACTGTGTTTTGGCCGGAGCAAATTTGGATGTGCATGATGTTGGCTTGGTGTTTGTCGGACATGGTGATTTTGGCTCGAGCCATTTCAGAAGTTCCACGTTCGATCCTCTTGATAAGTGCCAGGGATTGGTCCTTGAAGTTTGTCCCGGAAGAAAAGTCGAACGAGTCGTAAAACTCGTCATCGCTCCAAGTTGACTCGGCAGAAATGTGAGTATCGTCGAGCAAAATAAGTTTGGCCCGAGAAAAGCTGACGCGGGAGCTATCAGAAGATTCCTCTTGATAATCAGTACGGGCAATGTCTCATTTTGCCCGAGAGAATTGTCTGTCCGGTTGCGGTATTATACGCGATACTCCATCAGCATGAGCTGTATCGAAGCGATACTCGGCAACGCGTCTCGATTGATCCGATATAGCGGTGTCGCGATAACCTAATGGTGCTGCGTCTCGATACTCCTCGGTATTCTGGTTCCGATAATCCGATAAGGCTGCATCCTGATGATCCGTGTCCTGATGCTCCGTTATCGTGCCATCCTGACGACCTGATAGAGACGCGTATCGATGTTCTGGCTGAATAACTCGGGAAACCTCGGTAGTTTCACGGACAAGCTCTTTTCTCGATATTTTTGAACTGTCCATCCGCTTGTTGCCCCATGATGACTGCTCCGGCTTGCTGTAATCCAGTTTATCGTCCATTTTCCCCATCAGTAACCCTACAAACAAAGACCAACCCACCCGGTCGAATCGTTCAAAACAATACATTAAATAAGAAAAAGGAAGGGCGATAGCAGTCCTCATACCCGAGCAGCATCCCAAGCCACGATATTGTACGATTTGCTTTTGTGGGAACCGAAATTCACCCCAGTGTATTTGTGATAAGTTGGTAATGTGAGGAACCGAAAATCTTGCGAGAGAAAACGGAAAGTAAAGAGATTGATCGAAGAAGGAAACTAGGACAAGAACGAGAAAGGAAACAAGAAATCAAAAAGAGAATATTGCTGATTTTATTGCTAGATGCGGTGTTCAAGATATGTTTTATTGTATTACAAGAGTTAAAATCGATCTATATTTATACTAGACAACCATAAGTCCTCAGCAGCCAAAGTCTCGATGTGGGACTTGCGTCTTTTCTTTTTTTTCTACCGTCTTCCATTAATTCTTCGAGAATCTTCCAGACTCTCTGGTAGGTCGGTCTCTTTCCAGCTCGGCCCAACTTTCATGCTTCATCTTCCGGTTTAGCTGTTTCCCCGATTTATTAAAACTTTTACGTAAACATCGATAAGTTCGCGGGAAGCTTCCAAAGACGAAGAATGGAGCGAGATTGGTCAGGATGCAAGGTGTCGTCCAGCTCGGCATTCCTTGGTGACATGAAATGCCTAGCTGGTCAGTCTTTCCACGATTGTTCACCCAGCTCGGCATTTGGTGCTGAGGGGGATCTTCCGACGGCTCGTTGAATGTGTTCAGCTCGGAATCTTGGAAGGAAGAGGTCAGCTCGGCATTCTCGGGAGGAGAAAATGCTGAGCTGACAGATCAGAACTACCCAACTCGGCATCCTGGAAGGAGAAGATACCAAGCTTTCCCATTTGTCGCTGTCCAGCTAGGCGTTTTGGTACCAATGGGACAGAAGGAGGCATGCAGCTCGGACTTTTCTGGGACACAACAAGCTCAGCATTTTTTACAGACTAAAATGCTGAGCTGGACACCCTCAATGCCGTGCTGGCAATGTCCTGCTCGAAGAATCGTGACTTTTATCGATTTTTTGGCCAAACTGCTCGAAAAACAGATCGATCAGCTGGACATTCAGCAGAATGTCATCCAGATCGGAATTTCTGGCTAGAAAGAATGCTGAGCTGGTCTGCTCACTCCCTAATGCCGAGCTGACTGCATTCTGCTCGAAGAATCGCGACTTTTGTCGGTTTTTCAGCCATAACGATAAGAAAACAGAACGATCTTCTGGACATTCAGGAGAGTGTCATCCAGCTCAACATTTTTGGCTGGATAGAATGCCGAGCTGGTCATCTCATCCTAAAATGCCAAGCTGCCAGCATTCTACTCGAAGAATCGTGACTTTTAGCTGTTTTTCAGCCAAACCGATCAGAAAACAGAACGATCAGGTGGACATTCAGGAGAGTGTCATCCAGCTCGGCATTTCTGGATGGACAGAATGCCGAACTGGTCAGCTCATCCTAAAATGCCGAGCTGACAGCATTCTGCTAGAAGAATCGAGACTTTTATCGGTTTTTCGGCCAAACCGATCAGGAAACAGAACGTTCAGCTGAACATTCAGGGTAATGCCATCCAGCTCGGTATTTCTGGCTGGACAGAATGCCGAGCTGGTCAGATAATCCTAAAATGCCGAGTTGACAGCATCCTATTTGAACGTTTTTATTCGTTAATTCCGGAAGTGCGGGTTTTGACCCCAACAGCTTTCCTCCAAATCTTCTACCTTTGGAAGGAACAGCGGTTGGCGAGTCCGAAGCTTTTGAAAAAGGTTAGCGCAGGCAAGGAGATCGTTGGTAAAAGGAGTATCCCGCAGATAGGCAAAATCGAACGCATGGCTGTTGCCTTCTTGGAGGCGCTGCTTCTTCGATCCTTGGTCGCCAGTCTCCACCGATTCAGACGGTCTCTTCTTAGACAGAGCATCAGAGCGAGCAGGATTGTCGACCCCAGCAGTGGCGATCATTGCTGAAGGCTCACTTCCTTTGACCTGAGTAGAGGATCCATCCGCATTTTTCCCTCTTTTACTCTCACTTCGAGAATCTTGCTGTTGGCGACCCGCCCCGACTTCTAGCAACCGGATGGACAGTTGTTTCAGAACTCCGGGTTTCTGAGTTGGTTTGCGAATGGGAGCAGCAATTCCTTTCTTCTTATCGGCAGCGGTCAGGGCAGTTTTCCTAACCACCTGCGAATCCTTTTTGGGGCCTCCGCCTTCTTGGAAGAAGGGCTAGAACTTACAAGCTGCTTCGAAATGGAAGAAAGCTGAAAGTTTAGTTTTCCCATATCCTTTTTGCCTCGGGGTCTCGGTTCGCCAACCTTAGAAAAATCGTCTTCTGGAAGTAATATATAAAAACATCTGAACAAGGAGTTGACCGTTCAAGTCGCCTTGTCGTTTAATGGAAGAACCAAACGTGATCAAATCCGGGAAAGGGCTCTCCTAAAGCGAGCTTCAAGAAGGTCAGGCCACCGAAGAATGCCGAGCTTGCGGATTTCCTCTAGGTTCGGTGGGAAATTTGCAGAAATAGAATGATACACTACAAAAAAAAAATGGTTAGTCCACTCCCTTAAGAATCCACCCGACCCGAAAATAATAAGGCAGCTATCCGCTGCCGCATTCCAATCGGTCCTTGGCAGTTTGGACGAGTCGCTCACGGACGCTTTATCAACCTTCACGAAGAAGTATCTAAAGTCCCAATTAAGTGTTTTTTCGAGAACATCCGTGACGATAAACCGATACTTTGATTTGGGAGTGACCGCAAACGTTCCCCTTTTTCCCCACGGTTTGCCTCCTCTCGACGACTAGCCACGGGAGAAGTTCATCATCTCCTAAAAAAATCGGAGAGTAAGGTTGTAGCCACACTCAGAAGCCAAAACAATAGATCCCACCATATTGCGAATCGACCCGGACAGAAGCTGGGATGGAGCGATATTCCTCGCCTAGCAATAATCCACCATCAAAGGAAGGGATCGGGAAAGACAGGCCACACATACTGAACCATCCCTCATAGACGCATAACCATCCTAGAATGCAGTGCCACAGTCGTTCAAAAGACCGACTCCCGATCAGATCGCGTCAGCAGCCAGAATGTCGGATGATGGAGCGGTTCCCCATCAGGATCTACTGGAGACGAAGGACGGCTGGCGACCAAGCTGTAATCATAATCATCCGAGTACTCGTCCACCAGGCTAGGAACAACAATAGCTTGGCGACCAAAATCATCAGTTTCACGATCTTCCAGGTCGTCGTTGGGAGCACCCGAGTAACCAGCAGAAATGGAACCTCCCTCGCAATCACCAGAGGCTACGGCCGCAGGTACATTAGGATCTTCGCAAACCCGAGCCAGATCGGTAGTTCAATTTGAAGAGGAAGCGACCGGAGACAGAGAACTCGACGAAGCCACATGAGATGATGATCTGGACAGTCGGGTCGGAGCCACAGAACCAGATGAACCGCTAGAATCTATCCTCATTATGAAATAACTATAAGCAATTAAGAGAAGAGA
>OVBI01002078.1:0-24590 GCA_900406495.1 Sisymbrium altissimum | reverse complement strand
AACCTTGTAGTCAAAGTTAAATTTCATTGCAGATATTTGAAGTGTTTCCTGTAAAACCTCTTTACTCTTGAAAAGTTGCCCANTTGCAGATATTTGAAGTGTTTCCTGCAAAACCTCTTTACTCTTGAAAAGTTGCCCATTCTTCATAGAATTCAGCATCGAAAACCGAACATTCTTTGCAGGTGTTTCAGAACTTAAACCATCTTCAAAACAATCACTCTCACGTNCAATCACTCTCACGATTAACAACATTGATAAAGCTTTTGAACTGACCATTCATAACTTCAGCCGGTTTGACAAATTCATCAGATGATGACGTATTGCAATTGTCTGTTTGATCAACCGTAGATGCAAAGGTCACATAGAGATACAAAGAGGAACACTTCTTTGCACACACTAGAAAATTATCCACTTGTCGTTTATTTGTGATAATAACAGGGGCAACGGCTAACTTCATCATATCAGTTGGTAGATAACTAAACTGGACTTTGACAACAGTGTGGTCCATTCCATAATCCTCTGCAACAATCCTCTGTAACTCATCAAACGTACTGTTACAATCCAATGAAACCATTCTCCCTCCTTTTTGTTCATCTATAACGAAGTTCCACTTGTTATTGACACAAGTTCTCCATACACCACATGAAACATAGGTATGCATGTTTGCTTATGGAGGAGAATACAGAAACGATGATGAATAGAGGAAGCGCAAAGAAACGATGAATTTGGAGGAAAAACCGTCAACAACCTAAGTTGCCAAGTTATTTACGATTTTTAAAAAAATATTTTTTAAAAATATTTAAAATTTTATTTAGATTTTGTAGAATATTCAGTTTCTAGATCCANTTTTTCTACATTTCTGTAACTGAATTATGTAGATTGTGAAGTCTAACCAGGATAGGACAATGACAAATAGTCAGAATATATATCGTATGAGTGTTAGAACAAAGATGAACGGGTAGAATATAAATCCTATCAGAGTTAGAACAAAGAAGAACCGGTAGTATATAAATCATATACTTTGATAGAAAATAGAGGAATGGATAGGATAGAACGAAACTTATTCTACAAAAGTTGGAACAAAGACAAAAAGTTAGATTATCTATTCTACCATGATTAGAAGGAAGAACAAAGGTTATAATAGATCAACACGTATTCTATCAAAATTAGAACATAGACAAAAGTGTAGAATATTTATTCTACCTTGAATAGAAGAAAGAACAAATGTGAGAATAGATCAACACGTATACTACCAAAATTAGAACATAGGCAAATGCGTAGAATATGTATTCTAATCAAGTCATAACATAGACAAAACATCAGAATATTAAATCTATCCAAATATAGAACATATAACAAATAATAGAATAGAAACGATCCATTCTCCACCTCCCTAGAATCTTTACAAAAAATAGAACATATTGTACATTTTAAGCAAAGTAGAACTATGACTAATACACAGAATGCATATTGTAACTAAAAACGAAAATATTTTGATTAAATCGTATATTTCCAAAACTAATATGGAAAAATATTTATTAAATATTATATTCTCTTTTTTTTGTTTTCTGATTTTTTTATATTTTATACAATTTATTTTAATATTTTCGAAAATTAAAATAAGGGTAATAAAGTCCAATATTGACCAAAACAAAGAAAAGCATAATATGACAATTTGCTTTTCAATGTAGCATTATTAACTAATTTTTTCTTAAAATTATCCAAAAGCATCTCAAACAATTTGAGAGTATCTATAATTTTTTTTTATATAAAAAAACTACTCAAATTAATTTAAAATAACAGAAAAACCAAAAACTCCAGTATACTCTCTATCCAAACTCTCTGAAAATCTGAAAAATATCTAAATTACTCAAAATTAAAATCAGGTAAAAAAAATTACTGGATTTTGTTAACTTAAATATATTTTAGATATATTATTGTCTGGATTTCAGTTTGGATCAGATATTATTAGATACTCAAAATAATTTTCCAGATCCAAACCCAATGGAGAAATGTATTTTCGGTTAGAGTCCGGATCCAACTTCGGGATCCAAGTACTTTTACCCGATAATTAGACTGACTCTTTGTTTATTCACTTTTCGTTTTCCCGCCGTCTCAAATAAACAAACCGCGTAAACCCAAAAAAACCCCCCCCAAAATTTCTACATTTCTACAAAAAGCCCTAAACAAATATTTTTAACACAATTCCCCACACAAAAATCCGATTCCATGGCGGAACAAGAAGAGACAACAATCCGACCAGAGTTTCCAATCACAAGAGTAAAGAAGATCATGAAACTCGACAAAGACATCAACAAAATCAACTCTGAAGCACTTCACCTCGTCACTTACTCAACCGAGCTCTTCCTCCGTTTCCTCGCGGAGAAGTCTTCTGTTGTTACAGCGGAGAAGAAGAGGAAAACGGTCAACCTCGATCACCTGAGAGTCGCTGTGAAACGACACCAACCTACAAGCGATTTCCTCCTCGACTCTCTCCCTCTCCCTTCCGCTCAGCCTGTACGTGTGGCCAAAACGGTGTCGCAGAAGAAGCCGCCACCTGTTGGGACGCGTCGTATTGATGATTTCTTTGGTAAAGGGAAGGCTAAAGTTGATTCCCCCTAAACCGGTTTATTCCCTCTAAACCGGTTTATTAAATTGCTCACTTTTTTATTTTGGTTTTAATTGTAATCTGATCATTTGGATCAAAGAAGTATTATTAATTATAAAATCCAAACACATATAGATTGTTGTTATTATGTCTTTTATTTTGTAATAATTCCAATGTGTATGATTATTCTATAAGTCTCTAATTTTGATTATATATGTTATTACGTTTTCTGCAAGATAGTGAGAAGAAGGATAAGAACAAGTTATTATGAATAAGACAAAATTTCTTCTTATCATTAATGTTGACACTTTACAGTATTTATATACAAAGGAGATGACTAAACCAAGCTAAACCAAAGCTGTACAATTAATCTAATTGAACCAGCAAAAGGAAACCAATTCAATTAAACCAATGTATTTTAATAGGCCCCCTCAAGATGAGCAGTGTAGGTTAATGAGGCTCATCTTGGACTTGAGATGTTCGAATTGATGAGGAAACAGAGGCTTGGTGAGTATGTCAGCGACTTGATCGGCAGTGCGAACATGAAGAGACCGGAGGAGACCTCTGTCAAGCTTCTCGCGGACTGTATGACAGTCCAGTTCGATATGCTTCGTACGTTCGTGGAATGTCGAGTTTGTAGCAATAGATATAGCTGCAGTGCTGTCGGAATAAAGAATAGGGACCGGAATCGAAACACGCAGGTCTTTGAGAAGATGAGTGAGCCACATCATTTCACAAGAAGCCAGAGCAAGAGCCCGATACTCTGCTTCAGTAGAAGAGCGTGAAACAGTAGGTTGTTTCTTGGAGCGTCAAGTGATGAGAGAAGAACCAAGAAACATTGAAAAACCAGTCGTTGAGCGACGACTATCAGGGCAAGAAGCCTAATCCGCATCAGCAAAACCTTTAAGGGTAAGATCATCAGAAGCAGAGTAGAATAAACCTTGGCCAACAGTACCTTTGATGTATTGGAGGACTCGGAAAACAGCTTTGAGATGAGACGTACGAGGAGCATGAGAGTATTGACAAAGCTTATTGACAGCAAATGTGATGTCTGGTCGAGTGATGGTAAGGTACATAAGACGGCCAACAATACGGCGATAAAGCTCACGATCTTCAATCAACTCACCATCGGTTTTGGAGAGTTTGAGATTAGGAACCATAGGTACTGAAGACGGAGTACAATCAAGCATACCAGTGGAGGATAAGATCTCTAAAGCGTATTTTCGTTGGCAGAGAGATATACCAGCGGAAAACGAGCTATTTCTAAGCCAAGAAAATACTTAAGCTGACCAAGATCACTGAGCTTGAAGCATTGCTTGAGTTTTGCAGTGAGCTGAGAAGCAACAGAGTCAGAAGTACTCGCGATAACAATGTCATCTACATAGACAAGAACAGCAAGAAAATCATCCCCACTTGATTTGAGGAAGAGAGTATGATCACCATGGCCTTTAGAGAAACCCAGATGAAGAAGAGACTCAGAAAATTTTCGAAACCATTGACGTGAAGCTTGCTTCAAGCCGTAGATTGATTTCTTTAGTTTGAGAACTGCATTCTTCGGAAGGGTGGCCCCCTTACGAGAAGCATAGCCTTCACGTAGTTTCATGTATATTTCCTCATCTAAGTCGCCATTAAGAAAGGCATTAGAGATGTCCAATTGCTTTAAAAACCAATGTTTGGAAGCCGACACCTTCAATAACAATTTAATGGTGGCCATTTTGGCAATAGGAGAAAACGTCTCTGTATAATCAAGCCCTTCACGTTGAGTATAGCCCTTCACGACAAGACGTGCTTTGTGGCGTCAAGACTACCATCGGCGTGAAATTTCAGGGTGAAAACCCATTTACAACCCACGGTCTTCTTCCCTGGAGGGAGAGTGGTGACATCCCAAGTGTTCGTGATTTCCATGGCGTCAATTTCACGATCAACAGCATCACACCAGTCCTTGGACTTCTGAGCTTCAGAATAGGAGTGAGGTATAGGGATCTTGGTGATATTGTTGATAAAAGCAGCGTGAGATTGAGAGACCGTGGAAGAGGAGAGAGTACCATCAAGAGAGTAACAGTGATAGTCACTTAGATGAGGAGGAGGGCGTCGTTGGCGAGACGAGGTAGACTGTGTGGACTCAGGAGCAGGAGTGGGCTGAAAACAGTCTTCTGGAGGGAAGGAAGACTGCAGAGGAAAGACATCTTCATGGAAGAGTACATTCCGAGAGATGAAAACCCGATTACTTTCCAAGTCTATCAGTTTATAACCCTTGTAACCCGAGGGATAACCCAAGAACACACACGCTTTTGATCGAGGAAGGAACTTATGACGTTGTGTTGGTGAGGTAGACCCATAACAGAGGCAACCAAACGTCTTGAGCAAAGAATAATCAGGTGGTTGACCAGTAAGAAGTTCATGAGGTGTCTTGTTATGGAGCAGCTTAGAGGCTGTTCGATTAATCAAGAACACGGCTGTCAAAATACTGTCACCCCAAAATTGCAGGGGAAGAGAGGCTTGAAACATCAAAGCACGGGCCACATTGAGAATGTGCTGATGTTTGCGTTCGACGACCGAGTTCTGCTCAGGAGTCTCGGGACAAGAGTGAAACGCTGTAATCCCCTTCTGTTGAAAGAATGTTGAAAATTTGAGCTCAGGAGCATTATCAGAACGCACAGATTTTACTTTAACATTGAAACGATTCTCAATTTGAGCAATGAAGACAGGAAAAACAGTGAGAACCTCACTTTTAGTACGCAGTAAATGAACCCAAGTTGCTCTGGAATGATCATCAACAATGGTCAAAAAATAACGATATCCTTCATTAGTTTCAACTGAGAAAGGCCCCCAAATGTCAATATGTAATAACTCAAAGGTTGTATTACAAATGTTATTAAGAGAGGGGTAGGAGAGTTTCTTCTGTTTAGCCAAATGGCATGGATGACAATAAGAAGCTCCTTTATTCTTCAGAGTAGATGTCCTTAATACGTCAGAGATAGTATCGAGACACTTGTAAGAAGGGTGGCCTAGCCTCCGATGCCATAGACCAGCATCCACCACCGAATTGATTGAAGGAGAGTGCAGCTGAGTATCGAGCACATAGAGGTTCCCGAGGCGTCTACCCTGACCAATCGTCGACCCCTTGATAGGATCCTGTATCGCACAAGAAGAGGGATCAAAGACAACACGTGAATCAAGATCAGTCGTGAGAGAACTAATACTGAGAAGATTCAAACGAAATTCGGGAATAAACAACACGTTGTGGAGGGAAATGTGTTGATTAAGTCGAAGAGTCCCAACACCACTAATCTTTAGCTGAGAACCCGTAGGTAAATGAACACAGCTCACAACAGAAGTGTCAAGAGAGGTGAAGAAACTTCTGTCATGAGCGACATGGTGAGTGGCACCAGAGTCAATAACCCACGTTTGAGTGGAGAGGGTGTGTTGAGAGACCATCAAAATACCAACAAAGGAGTATGTAGAGGGTGAAAAGGAGATACCAGAAGGAGCTGCAGCATTGTTATTAGACTCAGCGACAGAGGAAGATGGAAGCTGAGAACTGAAAAGAGCGATAAACTGCTGTAGCTGATCCTTACTTAGATTACCGATTAGACTATCAACTGTTGGGGAGGAGACAGGGAGAGTTGGTGCAGAGACCTGAGCAACGAGCTTAGGAGAAGAAGGCTTATCCTGCGGCTTGAACTTAGAGACAAAACCAGGGAGAAAGCCATTCTTTTTATAGCACCGATCAGCGACATGACCCACACGCTTGCAAAAGGAACAGACTGGGCGGCCTTTATGAGGTCCAGTCTGAGCATAGCAAATAGAGGAATCGAGTGAGAGAGGAGCGTTATCTGAGACCTGAAAAGCAGTTGGAGTTGGGAAAGGTGCAGAGAAGCCACGTTGGCTATCGTCCTGATCCAGAATATTGTACACTTCGACAAGAGAAGGAAGGACCTTTTTCATGATGATTTGACGACGAGTGATAGCATACGACTCATTCAATCCAGCTAAGAACTTAACAATCTTGGCACGTTCAGCTTTCAACTGAATCTGAGCTGCGTTACCACAGACACATGGTTTTAGTGGTTCATCAGAGCTCTCGAGATTGTCCCACAAAGTTTTCAGCTTTGTATAATATTCAGAAAGGGACATAGAGCCTTGACGGAGATCTTGGATTTCCTATGTGAGATTAAAGGTACGAGGAAGATTTGTGAGGTGAAAGCGACCAGAGAGATCTCGCCAGATGTCAGCAGCATCATTTAAGCGCAGAATACTGCGATAAATCTGAGGAGAGATGGAGTTCAAAACCCATGATTTGACCATGCTGTTGCAGCGAGACCATAAACGAAAACAAGGATCAGATTCAAGAGGACGAGGGAGAGACCCATCAATGAACCCGATTTTGTTTTTAGCATCGAGGGCGATGCGCATCGCGGCGTTCCAATCGTCGTAGTTAGAACCATCGAGTTGGAGAGAAATGAGTTGCAGACCAGGATGGTCAGCAGAGTGCATAAACAGAGGTGACTGAGAGGGGTCCGGAGAATCCGGCATGGTGAGAGTTCGTGAAGCACCGATCCGTTGAGATCCATCAACAGGAGGAAAGATCGGAGGAGTATCACGAGGACCATGAGGTGAAGATGACTGACCATGAAGAGTAGAGCTTGGAGTCATCTTAGAACGAGCAGAGCTTGGAGAGGCTTTGTGGCGAGTAGAGCGTCGAGGAAGACGCTTAACAGAGACCATTTCAGAAAGGATCGGAAAGCGAAAAACACCAGAAACGAGCTTGAAGAAGAAGAAATCAAAGAAAGATCGAGCTGTACGGCTCTGATACCATATTACGTTTCCAGCAAGATAGTGAAGAAGGATAAGAACAAGTTGTTATGAATAAGACAAAATTTCTTCTTATCATTAATGTTGACACTTTACAGTATTTATATACAAAGGAGATGACTAAACCAAGCTAAACCAAAGATGTACAATTAATCTAATTGAACCAGCAAAATGAAACCAATTCAATTAAACCAATGTATTCTAATATATGTGAACCAATCAAAGCTAAAAACTTTGGTTGATCAAATTATTAATGATTAAATTTGTCAATAACTCCTCTTAATGTTTCATCTTCATGCAATTTATGTTGGAAACTTGGGAGTACCTAATCATTTTTACAGTGGTGTTGCTAAAGCTGTGATATACTTATATAGATTATGTTTATGTAAAATGCTTGTTTGATGTATATAATTATAGTTTGGTTTGGTTATCTTGAAGTCTTGAACTGCAGCTGAACTTGGTGATTTTGGTAGTGTTTTTTTTTTACTTTGATGATAATCTAATAAATTGGTAGACGCTTTCTTGGCTTTGGCAACGTAGATTTTGATTTTAGTGTGGAGTTGGTATCGAGCATTTATTAACTTCTGAGTGATGCCTTTCTTCAACCAAGGACCTACAATACTTTGTCCATTGTTGTTGTATCTGAGTCGTTGTCTGAGAGGAATATAGGCCTTAACTCAGACAACCAATGTGGTACAACCACCGATGTAACACACTGCATATGCTAATTATTAATTTTTTAAGAACCAAATTTTATATTATACTATAAGATATCCTTTTCACAATTTATAATGAGAACTTGAACGGCTAAGTTTAAACGTCTTTTTAACCTCTGAATTCACGTCTTTTATTTATTGGGTCTTCCTTTCCCAAAACCTTGAATTGTGCCTTTCACACACACCAACAAAACAAATCATATCGTTTCCCACTTTTACAAACCGTTTGCTCTTCTTGCTTCTTGAAACTGTTCCTCTTCATCAACTAAAGTTTTCTATAAATAATAAACCATCAAGTCATATCGAAAGAGAACGAGTACCTGGTTCACTGTGAAATTTATCTTAGAAGGTAAAATCTTTCGTACCAAATATACCTTGTTTTCTTGAAGTTTTTTTTTGTTTTTGTAAAGACCCTTTTGGTGAATATTCATGCGGGATTCTATTCTATTCCCTCCAAGTTCATATATGCTCGCTTGTTCAAGGAATATATGTAATAGTATTTTACTCTCTTTATAATTAAGCACCATACACCATTTATGTTGGGAGACATTAGAGTATTTGTGAAGAATGATTATACTTCATTCATAATCACTGATGATTTGAAAGTGGAAGTTAACTCTGTTGGGTTAATACTTACTGTTCTTAAAGATCTTGGCTACACGGATTGTGATAAGTTGGTTGAGATGATTCTCAACGTCAATCTTGAAGAGGTATTCTTCTTCTTCTTCTACTATACTTTTAAACATCATGCTCTTATGCCAGTTTCTCTTAACTATTGTAGGTAGCGGTTTTGTCAGAGTGTTTATTCACATCCGATACTCCATTGACCGATGCATTTCTGAAAAGGAAAAGCTCCTATGATATGAAGAGGATTCACAAAACGTTGAGTCCTGCTCTCAATGAAGATAGAAAGGAATCAAAAGCTGATCAAACGATTATGCTGAATGCATTTGTTGGGAAGAAGGAAGGGAACATTATATATGTTGAATGTGGTGAAGACTTTGTTGATCTTCTCTTCACTTTTCTTGCTATGCCTCTAGACTCTGTATGGGGAATATCGGGCAATGGAATCATTCTTGGATGCATAGGAAATTTGTGCAGAAGCTTCACTGACATGAGTGCTGATTCCGGAAGAGAAGCTAACTGTGTTCTTCCTCATTACTACAACTGTCAGAAGCAGCTGCTTGATGTTGTCACTACCCTTCCGCCACCAACTTACTACCGTTATGTTTCCTTCTCTGTGGATCATTTTAGAGAGTACCGTTTGTCTGAGAACTCTGGTAAGCTGCTAGTTTATGATTGGGATAAACTCGTGCCCGTGATTTCTATAGATGCGAAATCTGAAGGTGATAGTGACACATCTGCTATATCCACAACACCTAGTGGTGGATTTATGAAGCAAGGGACTAAGTTTATGGTAACAGATGATCTGATCATCATTCCTTCGAATTCAGTCTCAACCATTGGATTGTTAAAAGAAAAACAGATCCAGTTAGATGATGTCGAGGCTCAAGTGATCATCATTAGAAAAGAAGAGGTAAATGCTTGTTAATATTCTTATTAGATTTCAACATGGCTTTTAAAATTATGTTACACACGTACTGCAGGCCATTAGGTTATTAAAATCTTCATTGGTGACATTTTCTGCCTTAACCACTGGTCTCCTAGCTATGGAACCGGGTTCAACAAGTGTTCCTCAAAGACGATTTCTTATGAAGCCAAAGATTGAGACTTGATGAAACTGTTGAGTTATTGCTGAATTTGATCGCTGAGAATATTTGGTAGCATCTGAATGCCTTAGTTTTTATATTAATTTCTTCTAATAAGTTGTGTAATCTTTTCTTTTAAGCTACTTCTCATTTGATTTTGTTCCTGAGACGTTGAAGTGTATAAGATATTTTAACTAGAACTTTAAGCAAAGGCGTTGTTGACATTTAGTTTTCTAAAAGGGTTTATTTGAATCTTAAATATATATGATTTTCTAGTTTTGTAAATTAAATTAGCGGTAGCTCTCCAAAGCGGATATTAATCTAAACTGAAACTTAATGCCACTACATTTCAAAATTGAATCCATGAACACAAAGTCATATGGAGACTCCACCAATAAACCCAAAACCAACTCCACTGCAACATTGTCACCATATATGTCTTCCAAGGCCATTGTCTCTTTGCCATTCCGAGAGCATGTGCATCTCCTTAAAGCTTTTCATCTTACAGAAGAAAGAGGAGTTTGAACAGGTACTTTGTGTATGGATATTTGATTCTTGTAACTATTAATGCAAGTTATCTTATAAAAGACCTTTTACATCTTTCCCAAGAAATTGTTTTTGGAAAATAGCAACAAAACCCACCTGTTTCTCTTTGGCCATAAGTATCCTTTCATACATATCACCAAGAAAGTTGGAATTGTTTTCATCAAACATATTCAGACAAAAGGAGAAGAGTGCAATCCATCTTCTTTCCATATTTCTCTAAGGAGCTGATATCTTACAGTCTTTCTGCGTCCATATCCTTTAGGCATCCACTCTGATGAGCTGGTTGTTCCAGGAGCAGAGATTATAGAGTTAATGGATGAATCTAAGTCATCAACCTCATCATCACTCGTGTACTGTTTTTTATATACCGATGATCCGGTTTCAGATAGAGACGGATTGTTCAGCTCTCCTATGAAGCGTTTTATGGATTCTGTAGATGGCATTAAGTAGACCGTGGGTGATGCAGCGCAAGGGAAGACTATGATGCATCCATTGTCTTCCTCTGTTAAGCCCTGAGTTGCAGACAAAAGGGTCAACAACACACACACACACAGAGACACTTATTATTGTGATGTGAAGACCGTTTTTTCTAACCTCGGAATTTAGAACATCGAATAGCCTTCTAGGGATTCTGTGCGGGTTAAACTCATCTGGAACAAAGTTTCGAAGGACTCTCTTTATTATTGGTGGACCAAGTGTTGGACAAACCTTTCAGACAGGAACAAGAAGTGAAAATTAGTCAAAAAGAGTTTTGTAAGAAGAAGAATGAGTTTCTGAGTAGTGACAGTAATTACCTCTTTTCTTGTGGATTTGTCTGCAAGCATTTTGAATGGAAGCATCATTAGATCGCCTAACGAGTTAAGTAAATGGAACAATCTGAAATTTTCACATTCTGGCTTCTCCTTATTGTTGCTATCAGATTTATCTTCCTTTTGCTCGAATTGATCCTCAAGCCATCTAGACCAAGTTCCAATCTGCATAGGCAAATGACAAATGACAAATTACACACCAAAAAGTAAAGTTCACAACCACATTGTTCATGTGAGCTTAAGTTACCGCGTTTTTTAGTTGTGCGCCTGCACCAAAACTTGTTTTTCCTGCTGGTATTGGAAGAACATTTATGTCACTGATCGGATCAGAGATGGGATCTGTCGGCATTTCACCTGCTGACTCACGAAGTATAGCGTTGAACATTGCTACATCAAGTCTACTGATTAACTGTTCCATAACCTGATAGCATAAGCAAAGTTAAGCAGCTACATAACAAGAAACTGGCCAATCCGGTTCAACAGAGAATAAACCAAAAAATTCGAACTAAATGCTAGTCTCATACCAATTTAGCAAGCATAGGTAGACAACCACACTCTTGTCTTGAACCTCTTAGTGGGCAAAGTCTTTCACAAGCAGCTTTAAAAGCACTCTTCCATAGCTCTATAGCATACATTCCTTGGTTCTTATGACCTAATCGTCTTTTTCCCGAAACTTTCCTCGAGATTGATCCTTTAACCGCTGCAGATTGCATATATGGCGTCATACTCTGCAATGTGATGATCATTTTGGATTAAGAGGTTATACCAAAACTCTTCTACAAACCCCATTTGAACATTTTGTTTCTTACCTGCCACCATACTGATTTAACAACTCGGGAGAATATCCAAGACTCAAACTTCTCCAAAGCTGCAAGAAATGCTCGAGGATCTTCCCATTCGTCTGAACCGGGTTTAATAGAGACAGGAGTCAGTTTTTCCATACCGCGGCTTAAAATTGCTCTAAGAACAATCGAATTTGATAGCCAAAATGTTAACCTGTATACATTAATAGACACAAACAACGTTAGAATCATTTACCAAGATGCAACCATCAAATATATATAACTGAATTGGTCTGGTTATGTATGTACCTTGGAACATCATTTCCACATGCTTTAGAAACTAATATCAATCCAGAAACCGCGGCTCTAGCTGCACATGCTCGCTTAGAATGATCTGAGTCGTTTCCTTTACAAGCATGAAAATAAAACCTAGCAAGACGACGAGCTGGAGAATGAACCTTGCTCATGGAGCTACTATGCTCAGCGACCACAGAGTAAACAGCTGCTTCAAGAGCCGCTGCTTCCTTTAGCTCATCTTCAAGCGTCTCTGTTCTAGACTCCTGTGGAGTTGTTAAACCTAACTTGTTGCTTACTCCATTCGCCGCCTTTTTATGGTTATCATCATTTTTCGTATTCGTACCTGTTCCATCAAAATGCAACTGAATAGACTTAAGTTGTTTAAGTCTTGGAATACCTTCCATTCCTAGAGTCTTTCTTCCCAAGGCAAGAGTGTTTGTCCGAAGTTTCATCTGTTTCCTCGCTGCATCCGGTGGTAACGGAGAAGGAGCAGATCTTATCTCAGAGAATTGTTTCTTGAGAAAGGCATTTGTATCATTCTTCTGTTTTTGATCATTCTCTGAGCTCACAGCTACTAATTGATTGCTCTGTCTCTTTCTCTCTTCTTCTCTGAGTAGATTCTCTATCTCGGAGACGAGTGCTGCCTCATTGTTACTGTGCTTAAGCGTTACATGTTTCCAACCTTTCTTCTCATCTCCATTCATCTCTGCCTGATCCGTGTTCTGCATTGATTCAACGAAGTCACAAATATTTAGTCTTACTTCTTCAAGAATGCACCAACGAAACATAACTTTTGTACTCTTATTATTTATAAGAATCAGATCTTAATAGCACTATCACAGTCATATCAAAGTGAAAAAAAAAGTAACACCAAAAAACATGTGATAAGTGAATCAACCTATTTATGTACCATCGTTAATTGTTATGTGATACTTTTGATAAAAGTAAAATATTCAAATTACATATCTTAATCGTTTATGAAAATGACCACTATATGTTTTCTTTACCAAGAACCATAAGAATAAAGAATATTCAAGAATCTAGAGCATAGACGTGCGTACCACAGATCCAACTCGAAACACAACGTCGTCACTAATCAAAGATTAAGAATAAAAATAAACAATTATGAAATGCGTACCGTGGGATTAGCATCACACATAGCTGAGAAAGAAACCCTCCGTGTAGACGAACACTGCGACGACGTATCATCATCGTCATCTGTCAACGACGCCAAACTAAACTCACTTTCTCTATCCACAGATCCTCTCATTCTCGGCTGCGAGGAACAGCTACTCCGATAACCTTCATCATCATCCTCTCCAGCTGGCTCAATGGTTAAGTAAATCTCAGAGTTCGCGTCGTTCCTTGCACTCTTCTTGAAAGTAAACGGAGCTCCAACGGGGACGGTATTGGTCAACACGCCGTACTCAGCAAGGTTGACCACAGCCGAACCAAGAAGCTTGTTCTTGACGCCTTTGTCTTTCTTCTTGGCATCGTAGACATGAAGTTCAAGAAGATTCTTCTGGTACTTCTTCTCCCCCCCACCTTTGGGGTCTAGCGTTAAGGTTAGCCTAAAAGACTCGTTGAACATGATCGTGTCTTTGCCCACCACTGCTATGAATGAGCCTGAGCTGTTTTCGCCGTTCTCCCATTTGAGAAGTACGCATTGTGCAGGGACTTGGCTTGTTGGCCATGGCTTTAACTCCTTGATTGAGATTAGATACTCAACGAACACTCCATTGTCTTTACGACTCTTTGTTCGAAGACCCAACACCATTTTTTTTTTTTTTTGATGTGGAACAAAAAGTAATTCTTGATTATGATATATTTAAGGGGAGTTTTGATTTTGGGTTATAATGGAGTTCATGTTTCCTAGAGAGTAATAAACAAAACCACCGGCCTGAAACTGAAACGGACGTGGGTTGCACCATTTTGTTTTTCTCCTTATTATTATACAAAGGATGACCATTTTAATGCGGAGCTCTCATATACCTTTAGGCTTTATATATAGAAAATTTTACTCGTTCTACCTTCACGGATCTAGCTAATGGTATATCATGATCTAGCTAATAAACCCAACGGATTTTTAAATTATGTTGAATAAAATATTAGTACTATCTCTTTAGTGTGGTTTTGAATTAAGAGGATTGTGGTGGGTGGGTTGAAAAATTACAATTACATATCTCTCAAGTCAACTCTATAGTTAGTTCATTATATAAATGGGGAAAGCGATGTTTGGTCGAATGAATGATACGATGAAATATGAATATAGAGACCTGTAGTTACAATGACTAACGTGATGATAACACAGTCGATTTTGGATTCTGAATTATTCCAAATGAATTTTGACGGGAAGATTAAAGTGTACTGGACCGTTATCTCATACTACAACAGAGATTATACCAGTCTTGTATCACCAATCGGACCATTTGATCACAAAAGGTTTTGGACAGAGCTCAAGTTCCAAAACTCCTAAATGATAAAAGACACGCGATATTACACTAAATGCATAACAATGTTGATTTAATGTAAGCTTAAAAGATCACCCGCCACAAGTGAACAAACAAACCATGTTCAAGCAACCAAATTCTCAAACCGAATTCTACTACTGCAATGATACTACCAAAACCGCTGTCGGAATAATCCCAAACCCAAACACATAAGACATAACCAAGCCTTCAAAGATGTAAAAGTTGGTTCGAACTATGGCCGATGATACGGAGTGAAAAGTATATGCATAACAGGATGAGTAAATTTACGTTTAAACGGACAACCATGATAAGTGGTTGGTTACCTAGCCAAAGAACCAAATTCTTACCAATCCTAAATATTGCAATCATACCACCAGAAGCTTTGTCACACAAAAAAAAAACAAACCCAGAACACCCAACCAAGTCCTCAAAGATGTAGAAATAGTGCCGAACTAAGAGGGGAAGACATGGAACGGTACATTATAACTAGTTCCTCATGATCTGAAAAACACAACCACAGTTACGTGATAACTAGTTCCTCATGATCTGAAAAACCACAATTTGGTTGGATGTTGAACACAAACACAGTTTCACAGTGATTAATACAACCACAGGTTCTCAATCTTTATCTCTTAAAAGACTTTGTCTCCTGAATAAGATAAATGAATCAATTAACCAATCTTGAGTACATTTGCTTTGACTATTTGTGTATCAACACATTCTAACAACAGTGTGCTCCTTAAAGTTACAATATCTTACGGGGCTATGCAATGTACTTTCAAACTATTACCTTCCGACAACTAAACCTGAATGTTAGTTCTACTCTTTCCAGTTTTGTCATTCATGGTCGCTGCACAGAACATCTGTCATTCAATAAGTTACTTGTGGTTACCTTACCTGGTCATAATCTTCCAGTCAGTTACAAGATGACTGCATTCTAACGACTCCAGGACTTTATCCAATGCTCTCCTCCGATGCTGTAGTAAAACCTCACTCTGACTCATCTCCTCGTCTCTCTTCCTCCTCGGTAACTTTCTTGAGAAGATCTTCCATTTCGATTCAAACGAAGAAGCTGCCAAAATTCAGACAAAGTGAAAGAAAGCTCCATCATTCATAAGGCTGAAAGCCAAGTGATGATACAAGCACAAAGCCAAGAATGAATACCTTGGCTTAGACAAGTGAATCCAGTGATGATACAAGCACAAAGCCAAGGTCTTCCTGCACTTGAAGCTTTTGCACCTCCTTTGATTTCACCATTGTGTTGCTTTAATCTACACCACCACCACCACCAACAACAACAAAATACCCTTAGCTTTTTACTATAAACCCAACCAAAAAGTCTCAACCTTTTCGTTTTTTCTTGAAAGCTACGCATTGGACTATCAATCAAGAACCAATCTTTTTTTTGGATAACCAATCAAGAACCAATCAAGAATCAATCAAGAACCAATCTTTGAGGAGTAAAACTTAAATTTTTGAAAGGAGAAGAAAAGATTGACGAACCGGCGAGAGAAATCGGTGGTGATGCCGACGTATGTTTTGATGGGTTCGTTGGTAGAGAGGATGAGGTAAACGGACCATGGTTTGGGTTTCTTGGAGATTTCTTGCGAAGGAGAGGATGAAGAAATGGGAATTTGGGTTGTTGGCGAAGTTTTCAATTCTGTGAAGTTGGGAGATTTAGAGAGAGGGTTGTTGTGATTGTGGAGCTTGATGGACGGGAACGTCCGAGATATCAATCTCATCGTTACCATAAAAAAGAATATTGAAGCCACGGAAATGAAAAAATTACGACATTTATCGTCAGTTCTTGAAAAAATTTAACGTTTTCAGGGAATAAACATCTCCCAGCTATTTTACATTTTGAGTTTTTAAGTTTTAACTCTGTTAGACCATAATCAACCAATAGATTCTTATTTTCTTACCATAACAAAATTTAAATTTAAATTAAAAATCTATTTAATACATAGAAATGTATGTTGTGTATGTGGGGGGGGAGACTCTCTCTCTTCTCTCACTTCTATCTTTGAGAGAGTGAGTACGACTCCTCCGTACTTGATTTGTCTGTATTTTAGTTTTTTGGTTTTCTTCCAATTGTATTGAGTTTCTTTTCGATCAATTGGATAATAAGTTTTCCCAACTTGGTTCTCCTCCAAGTTTGGAATTAGTTTATGTGCCTCATAGAGGCTTTTCTCTTTACAAGATTGAAATTCATGTAGATCTTCAGATCTCTCTCTTCCCTATATGTTATTTCGCTATAAATACCGTTGAATCCTTTGAATCTCGTTGGTATTCGTTTACTTGGGCGAGTGGTAATTCTCCACCGCTTCCACTGCTCTTAGCGGAGGAGTTTATGGTGGGCAAAGTCTCGATCAATAGATTGGGTTGAGATGGCGGAGGAGCGGCTCCGAGGTAGCATGATTCATGACGTTGTTTAAGGGTGAGTTTTTTTCATCCGGTTTAAATCTCTGGCAACTCTTTTGGAAGAATAGATCAAGGAGAAATGATTGAGGATCGGGGTGTGAAGTTTTGGACATGCAACAGCGGTGGCGTTCCTCCGCAACGAAGACCGGTGATTTGCATGTAAGAGGAAATTTTAAAGGGACATATGGACCTGAAAAATCTAATGATTATCTTTTAATTTAGGCCCATATTGTTTAACCTACTCTTTCTACCTGTTTTCTTTTTTTTTTTCTGTAAATTGGAGGCCTGTTGGCCCAAAGAAATGAAAATCTTTGCCGACAAAAAAAAAAAAAAAGATAGAAATGTATCTTGTTTAAAACATTTAAGATATGTATCTTACACAAACGTGGCTACTTTTTATTGAATAATAATATTTGTTAAAAAAAAGAAAAAATAAAAACGGGATCATTGGTCTCTCTACTCGTCTATGATCAATTTTGTGTTCTCGATTTGCTTGTTTCGTTGCTGAAGGAAACTCTAGTTTCAGTATTAGGGATGGCTTTAGATATGAAGTATGTCTAGTGCCTATGAACAGCTCTATCTTGTTAGAGAATGGTTTTGCTAGGTTTTCTACAATTTGAGGGACAATGAGCTGAGATATCCCTCCGTACACGGGGAAAATCTCAATTGCTACTGTTATAAGATGTCGATTTATTTTTATTTTTTTTTATAAATGAAAATGAATATAAAGACATAAAGGGGTGTAATGAATCAAACAAATTACAAAAAGACCAAAGTCATTCTGGTCTGGTCCGGTTTTGAGATGAATTGGAAATTGATTTTTTTTTTAAAAAAACAGAATTAAACTACAAAACCGAAAGTAAATATAAAGGGGATAACTCCTAATTCCCGACAAACCCTAGTTCCCGACAAAAAAAATCCCTTTTCAAAATTTCTCCCCTTTCTTTTTTCTTCTTCTCTGTCGAACCTTCTTCTTCTTCGTCTTTGTCGAACTTTCTTCTTCTTCGTCTTCATAAAAGCAATCAATCCTCTTTCGAAGTTTCTTCTTGTTTTAGTCCCTTATTATACGCCTAAAATCAATCCTCTTTCGAATTCCATTGTGGTTATTCGGTCAATCGTCGAGCCTCGAGTGATATAACTTAAATTCTGGGCTCAGGTAAGCCGAGTATAGTGTTATTGTTTGGCATTGATTGTTCTTAGTCGTTGTTCTTAAGTATGCCATACATATCTGGGAATTTTGGTTTTTTTGGTTGATCTCTTCATCTCTTGAGTTCATCTTTTTGTTTCTCCTTTCATTACTGTACATTAAACAGTTATGTATTTGTGTTTACTAGAAAATGCCAAAGCGTAAGAGTAAGAAACGGGGTGGAGGCATCCGTAAAAAAAGGAAAAATGCTACTCCACCTCCAATTGTAGTGGAGCATGAAACGACTATTATGGACTCTGATGGGTTGGAAAGTGATGAAATCTCTGCAACATCAAAGCTATGTAGTTCGAAAATTTTTGGAGAAAAAGGAAATTATGACTTGAATTAGGGAAATTAGGAAAATTAGTAAGTTAGATCGAGTTAGGAAAACACCAAGCGCTAATAGGAGAAGTAGCATCATTTGAGATTGAATTTGGTGTGGACAAACTAAGAATGGATTAAGAATGACTTGGTGTAACTAGTTTCGTGTGGACAGCTAAGAAAGACTTGGTTTAACTAGGTAGGTGTGGACAACTAAGAATGACTAGATTTAACTATAGTGAAATTGTTTGTTGTTTTGCAGGATTGCGGACCAATGCAACCTCTGGAGTATTTCTTCGACAGCAGCCAGTATCAAAGCCTTGTAATATTCAAACAAGGTTTCATGTGTACGACAATGTTGATCTTTTGAAGAAGAACGAATATAAGTAAGAGTTGAGTTGGTTCACAAGTCACCCTCAATTCTGTCACATATTCCACATGCCGCAGGAGAAAAGCCGGAAGCTGATGGGATTATGGATGCTACTTCTTCGCACAGTAGTAATTAAGGAAAAGACAATGAAGTGGTTTGTGGTCAATGGCACTCCTATTCGTTACTCTTTGAGGGAGCATGCACTAATATCGGGATTAGACTGCAATGAGTATCCAGATAACATTGACAAATTGGGGAGCAATAGGTTCAAGGAGAAACACTTTAAGAAGGTGAAGGCAATAACATGTGCAAAGGTGAAAGAGAAACTATTAAAGATGAGTGAATCTACAGAGCGGTTGAAGATGGCTGTTTTATATTTTCTGTGCACGGTTATCAGAGGGGTGTCAAAGGCGGATGGACCCATAGATCTTTTGATACTGAGATTGGTGGATGATCTGGAGTTGTGTAAGGAATTTCCATGGGGGCGATTGACTTTTGATGATGCAGTGATGGTGATTAATCACGTGAAGAGCATGATGAAAGGCACTGCAAATAAAACTTTTATTTTTCCAGGATTCATAATCCCTTTGGAGGTAAATGTTACACTTACTTTGTATATATTAAAATGATTATATTTTCATAATTAAAACATTGATTTGGTTTTAATTGTTTTGTAGTTTCTGGCGTTCGAGTGCATTCTCAATTTGACAAATACATTTCGAGAACCAGCAAATCATGAAGAAGGTTGTCCACGGATGTACTAGTGGAAATTTGCAGGAAAAGGTATGAGAGGGTATCCACTTGAAGAAATATGTGATGCAATTGGGGATACTAAGGTTAGTCATGAGTATTTTAATTTTAGATATGTGAAATTATTATAATGTATTTATTTTAGATTGGTGGAAAAAAATAGTGAGTAATTGTTTATTTTAAATTACAAGATATTCAAAGTATATTGCTACCTACATTGGAGGAGGAAGCTATGATGGCTCGCATCATAAGTGAAGAGCCAGATGATGAATTTGGTGAAGGAATCAGTGCGACTTGAAACGAGCGTCTGAGTATAGAGCAGAAGAAGATATGGTGGGAAGAGTTATACGAATTGGATTTGGCTAACAGAGTATTCCCTACTAAAAAAGAGGAGGAAGAGGTTAAAGAGCCTGAGTCCAACAATGTGATGGAAGGTATGAAAGAGTTTGAAGAGAGGATGATGGCATCGATGGCAGAAAACAATAAAGTATTGATAAGTAGGAATGATCGTATGGAAAAGAGGCTCGGAAAGATGAAAAAAGCCCAGAAAATATTTAAAGATAAGCTTACTCAGATGAGACTAGCCTACCGTGAGTTAAAGAAGATAACTGTGTTGAAGCCATATGCAGACGATGGGTTAGGGCCAGTGGAAGGAGACTGGGGAGATGATGGTGACTTTTGTTTTGAAAGAGAAAGTGGTTTTCCAAAGCCATCAATGGAAAATGAAGAAAAGAAAGAAGAAGAAGATAAAGCGGAAGAAGAGAAAGAAGGTGATGGTGAAGAAGAAGAAAAAGAAGATAAAGAAGAAGAAGAACAAAAAAAAAAGATAAAGAAGAAGAAGAAGAAGAAGAAGAGGAGAAAGAAGAAGAGAAAGAAGAAGAGGAGAAATAAAAAGAGAAAGAAGAGGAGGAGAAAGTAGAAGAGGAGAAAGAAAAAGAGAAAGAAGAGGAGGAGAAAGTAGAAGAGGAGAAAGAAGAAGAGGAAGCGAAAGGAGAATAAGAGAAAGCAGAAGAAGAGAAAGCAGAAAAAGCAGAGCAAGTAGAAGAGGAGAAAGAAGAAGAGAAAGAAGAGGAGGAGAAAGTAGAAGAGGAGAAAGAAAAAGAGAAAGGGGAAGAAGAAGAGGAAGCGAAAGCAGAAGAAGCGGAGCAAGTAGAAGAGGAGAAACACGAAGAGAAAGAAGAGGAGCAAGTAGAAGAAGAGAAAGGAGAAGAAGAGGAGCAAGTACATGAGGAGAAACAAGAAGAAAAGCAAGAAGAACCCGTGTATGATCCAAATATGTGGGCTATTTTTCCAGTTTTAGAAGTGGAGCCGAGGGAAACCGGAGAAGAAGAAGGTGAGAAACCGGACCCACCGAAGAAGAAGAGGGGTAGACCAAGAAAAACTGAGACCACGACCACGTCTAAGTCTAAGACTCCAAAGCCAAAGAGGAAATGTACTCCAGCACAATGGGTGCAATCTCCTTTTACTGAAGGGAAAACATCCGAGATAGCTGAAGGAGCGAAGAAGAAGAAGAGAAAAAAATAAGTAGATGTGATTTGGAACTTAGAATTTGGAATCTAAGTTGGATAACTTAGAATTTGGTATCTATGTTTATGTGTTTATGGATGTGTTTTGGAACTTTGGTATTTATGTATGTGTTTTGGATATTTTCGGATGTGATTTGGATGATTGCTATTGTTTGGAATATTTGGTTTTGAAACAGGTGGAAACAGGTTTGGATTTGGAAAATAACAAGTGTTATTATGTTTGAAAAATTGGTGAAATATAACTAGTTTTATTAGGTACTACTAAGAACAGAAAAAAATATACATATTTAACACATGACGCCGTCATTTTATTAAAATAATAGCATATGAAACACATGGCGCCATCATTTTTTAAAAAAATATTATAATTTGTCAACATAGTTATACTTGGTAATTAGTAGTACACAAATACAAATAGTTATATTTCGACAGTTTTTTTGTTTTTGTAGTTATACTACAAGAGAATCAATTTTTTTGTAATAGTACTTCTGTTACAAGATTATTACACAACATTTTGAGTATTTCCATAGTTTAAAAATTCATAAGTTACACAATTTGCTTGTTTCTCCTAAGATTGATGGTATAATTATCACACTTACCATATAATCTTAGCTTATTTTAGGATGAAGTAACAATATTTATATATTTTGTTTTTTTAAATTAAATAAAGTTAACATTGTCACAAATTAACATATAATTGTCAAATGTTTCACATTTTTTTTAGATATTTCACAAATAAAATAAACTTAAAACTAATCAATGAAAAATAATACTTAGTTATCCGTAATTAAACCAGTTATTCTGAATAAACATAGTTATCCCTAGTTATACTAGTTGTCCCAGAATAACATAGTTATCCCTAGTTATACTAGTTGTCCCAGAATAACATAGTTAATCTCGTTGTCCCAGAATAACATAGTTGACCTAATAGTTCCAGTAGTACTATTACAAAAGACACAAACATGAGTTCACAATATAAACCGTTACACTTTACATAAATACGGAATACAAACATTTATTCTTCAGTACTATCTGTTCCAGCGCTGAGATTAAACCATTCAGCCCAACTTCCACCTCTTCCTCTTCTTCCCCTTCCTCCTCTTCTTCCTCTTCCTCTTCCACGATGTTCTCCAGCTGATGGGAATCGTTTCTGTTGCGGTTTTCCTTTCTTTGGATCATATTCTGGAGGGTGGACTACTTTTTCACGAATCTTTTCAGGTACAACCCACTCAGACATATGAGAAACTGGATAAATTGTTCTGCTGTATGTCAATGCCCATTGCTCCACCAAATAATAGTTGGAGCAAAACTCTTGTAGATGAAATTCCCTTCCTCTGCTCATATGGATGGCAGCAGCAACTCCATGTACACATGGGTATCTATCTATATCAAAATACTTGCAAGAACAAGTCTTTATAATCATATCAACCAAATAATTCTTCCCATCAAGCTCAATCACATTGTATTCATGGCGATAGCTGTTTAACTCTTGTAGCATGAGTTTCTTTCCAATCGCACATCTTTTATCCATTTCGTTCTCCACTAAAGGCACAAGCTTCTGTGACATTGGGACTTTGCCGGCATCTTGCCTATGTTTCTTCCACCATTCAGCCAATTTGGCAACAATCACATCAATCATTGGCAACAGCGAATACTTCCTTGACTCTTTAAAAACACCATTAATAGATTCTACAACATTGGAGGTATCTATGTTGTACCTTTCTCCTGGAAAATAGCACCTTGCCCATTTCTCCCCTTCAACACTTTTTTCTAGATACTCAGCAGCAGCTGGATATTTCATCCTGAAAGTACTATACATATTTAAGAACTCAATCTCTGTATAAGCTATAGAGCATGCTATGAAATTATTCGCACATTGATCTCTATTGGTAGAAACGTTTCCTTTCACATTCTGGGACAAGTGCCTTTTACAATACCCATGTTGAGACAAAGGGAATACTTCACGTATTGACTTGATCAGGCTTGGATTCCTATCCGAAATAAATACCATTCCAGGGTCATCGGATATTACTGACTTCAGCTGATTCAGAAACCACGTCCAACTTGCATCTTTCTCACCATCAACTACACCAAAAGCAACCGGATAATAGTGATGATTAGGATCCTTAGCTGAAGTAACGATTAGAACTCCACGAAAAACGTTCTTCAGATGGGTTCCATCTATAATGATGACTTTCCTCATTGATATAAACCTTTCTATGCAAGCTCCCAATGCAAAAAATAGGTACTTAAACCTATTTATCTCATCTAGCTCCACACAAATTCGTGTACCAGAATTCACTTGCTATAGCATGTACAAATAAGAACACAGCAATCGATAACTCTCCTCAGAACTTCTCCGCACCTCATTACCAGCTTTGTTTTTGCCTCTCAGCGCTGTGGAGTATGATACTTTCACACCAACCTTATTTTGAACCATATTTATCACCGTTTTTGGATCTGGTGTGTCGAATCGACCTGGATAATCTTGAGCCAAAATAAACACAACTAAGTGTGGTGTGCCTTTCTTTTTTTGCCCAATCGTACTAGTAGTAACCCGAGAGCATGTGTGCACCTTGTTGTAAGTGACAATAGTAAAATATTTTGGGTTCATGTGCACCGAAGCTCTTAACTTCCATTGGCATCCATCTACTGCTCCCCAACATCTTACCACAAAACGTGTACGTTCAGACTTCTTCGTTTCATACTCAAAACCATTCTCATGTGCACCTTTCTCCAAGAGAGCTTGCAGATCCGGCCTAGTCGCAAATTCCTGACCTTTGTATAGATCTAAACCATCTTCCCATCCTTCATTTACTTGAGAGTTTCCTTGGGAAGTCATGGCTTCAGTTACATCATACACGCGCTCATATCTTCCCACATGATATGTATCATTTTCTTGCATCTCATTGTCTTACATTTCTGAACCATCTCTACCGGTTAGAAAACAGCTCCTCCTCATTACTTGCGCCTATATCATCTTCCTGATCCTTTCTTGAAACATGCACGCTTCCATGACTTTGATCAACACCCTTGATGACCTCCACATGTAGAACACTTCTACATTGATCTTTACTCACTTGTAGTAGATAACCAAAAACATCTTCATCATTCCAAATATATAATGGTTTCTTCGTGTTCAAGACCAATGGATAGTAACTAAATTTCAACTTAGATGTAACTGCATCTATGGAAACCTTTCTGCAAATTCTCTCCACTAATCCAACATAAGTGACATCCTCCAAAGATTTCCTCATCACTAA
>OVBI01002077.1:0-24613 GCA_900406495.1 Sisymbrium altissimum | reverse complement strand
TTTCATAATTTTAATAGTTAATTTTAAAATTTTTAATTTACTAAATTTTTTGTATTAACTGACTTATTTTATATATCTTTTATATTATTTTAAATCACTTTTTATTATTTTAAAAATTAATTTTTTTATTTTTTATTTTTTTTATTACCCATCCGCAACCGCCCGCAACCGCAAACGCTAGCGGAAAGCAGCTTTTGAACTTGAGCGATTTGGAGCGATATAAAGCGGTAAAATGCGTTTTCTCTGATTGTTATCAAACGCTTATAACCGCTATCATCCGCAAAAGCTGCGTTTGTGGATGGTAGCGGGTGAACCAATCAAGCCCTTAATCTAGGAAATCTTAAACAAAATTTCAAGGTCTCTAGTGACCTAACCGAAAAATAGTAAAGGTAGCTTTAGCTACGATGAATTAACAATATAAAAAGATCACCACAGAGTAAGTAGCTTTAACCCAGACAGTTTATGACCTGTACGTGCTCAGAAGCAACACGAGTACTGGAGTGGAAAATTCCAGAGATTACACAAAACACCTTCGACCGTGGCGTCAAAGGGGATGGGGGTGGATGAGGTAGGAACCTTGACCGCAAACGGTTTACCCCTTGCATCAAATCCACTTTTAAACGGCCAAGCTAGCCATAATACTGTGATACAACCACTAGAAGATAGCACGAGACATTTGGCAATCTCTCTCCCATCTCCACCATCTTTTCCGCTAAACTTTCTTTATCAAAGGCATGATCAAAGGGATCTCGGGAAACCGGAGTCTGAGAGAAGAAATGGCCAGAATCATTTTGCGCAACATGATTCATAGGGTCAGGATCAATTCAGTGGGATCCCAGAGGAGAACTTGATCCTAAAAGCTAGGAATATTTCCATCAGGCTTTTCAGAAATGTTGTTGCTGGATTTCGAGTCGAGTGGATTAGTAGATTTTTTTGGAGGTCAGGACTTTCATTGGTAAGATTAAAGACGATGAGTTCGTAATAGACAGATTGTGACTGGGTTGGTAGCTTAAGAGCGAGTAGCTAAGGATACGAGCCGAAAATAAATTGTTTGTATTGACTCTAAATGAAAACCTTTGAGCGGTCCGTCGGGTCGACTGGTCGGCGACCTCAGGTTACATTAAACTCTTAATTCTCTCTGAGTGTATAATTCTTAGCGTACAGATCTAAGTTAATGTTGAATAATGAACAATGGGAATGTATTATACTAATCTATTGGCGGTGCAACCTTCTCGACTGGTCTTCTTATTGTTTCTGACCCTTTCTCCCGGTTAACGGGCCTTAAGTTTTGGGATATCCATCTTGGGCCTTAAGCCTACCAGATCTTCGTGATGGGCCTGGCNCGAAGCCCAGTAACCAAAGCTTAGCAGTAGACAATCGAAGGTTCTGGATTTTCTGGCTCGCGAAGATCTGATACATGGCCCCTCCTGGTTGGTTGGCTTGTCTCCGGATGCCAAAAGATGCCTTTTGGAGTCGAAGGGTTGCATAGCTTGGGCGGAAACTCGTAGATCTAATGATGATTTTCCCCCGGTAATCGGGTCCTTTCTTCCTATAAAATCTTCCTCCTTCTCTTCATTCTTTAATCTTCTTCCATTCCGAAAAACAGGTATTTGTCTTTCCTTCTCTCTTGATCTCTTCTCTTAATTTCTGTTAGTTACTTCATCATGAGAATAGATTATAGCGATTCGTCTGGTTCTTTGGCTTCGACCCGACCGTCCGGGTCGTCATCTCCTGTGGCTTTGTCGAGTTCTCTGTCTCCGGTCGATTCTTCTTCGAATCGAATTACCGATCTAGGCCGTGTTCGCGAAGATCCTGATGTACATGTGGCTGTGGCCTCAGGTGATTGTGGCGAAGGTTCCGCTTCTGTTGGTCGCTCGGGTGCTCCCAGCGACGACCTGGAAGATCGCAAAGCTGAGAACTCTGGTCGCCACTCTATTGTTGTTCCAAGCCTGGTGGACGAGTATTCTGATGACTATGACTACAGCCTGGTAGCTAGTTACCCTCCTTCTCCGGTCGACGAAGATGGCGGACCGATCCATCATCCAACCTTTTGGCCGCCGTCGAATCCGATCAGGAATCAATTTCTTTAATCACGTCTAGCAAATGTCGGGATCGTTACGTTCATGTGCGTATTCCGGATCCCTTCGAGCGACCATGGCACTGCATCCCCGGGTGGTTCTGCATTTACGAGGCGTGGTTCAACATGTGCGGTATATCCTTCCTGATTCCCACTTTGATGGTTGATTATTGCGAGGCGAGGGAGATTGCTCCATCCCAATTGCTACCCGGAGTGATTCGCAACATGATGGGAGCTATAGTACTCGCTTCCGAATGCAACTTTAATCTAACTTTTCGGTTTTTTGAAGAAAATATGAACTTTTCCCGCGGTTGGTCTTTGCGGAGAGGCAAACAATGGAGGAAAAGGGGAACGTTCGCGGTTACTGCCAAGTCGAAATACGGGCTAATCGTCACGGTCGTGCCTGAGAAGACGCCCAGCTGGGATTTTAGATATTTCTTTGTAAAAGTTGACGAAGAATCTGTAAGCGACACGTCCAGATTGCTGAAGACCGATTGGAATGCGGCAGCGGGTAGCTACTTTACTAATTTTGGGTCGGGTGGTTTTTTGAGCAAGTAGGCTGATCGCTCTTTTTTTTCTTTTTTTCTTTTTTTGCAGAGTATAACTCTCTTTCTGCAAACTTCCCACCAAATTTCTTCGGTGTCATGATCTTCTCGAAGCCCATTTTAGGAGACCTCTTTCTCAGATCCGATCAGGTAGGTCGATTCGCTGCTATAATTGTTTTTATCGATGATGCGACCCGAAAAGTTGTCGTATTCTAATATTATCTTTGCTTTGCTTTCGGAAGACGATCTTTCTAGGATCGGTGGGCCGCGACCAAGAAACAAACAAGACATGGGTAAATTGAATCTTCAGTTGTCTTTGTTCTCCAAGAACCTTGCTGGTGCGAGCGCGTCTAAGAGGCGGAGACTCCAAGGACGGATTTGCAGGTCGCCAAAAAGGACCCTCCAGTTCTCAAAAAGCCTTTGACTGCAGCGGAGAAGAAGAAAGGGGTCGCCACTCCGGCTCGCAAACCGTCCTTTCAGAAACAATGTCCTCTTAAGCCTCTATCTATTCGTCCACAAGATGACGAGACTGGTCGTAAGCGACCCGATCCTCGGGGAGGTGATAAGAAGAAAGACAAAGAAGCAGAGGTTTCCTCTGGAAGAATTGAGAAGGGCGAGCCTACTGGCGTAACCGCGTCTGCCTAGATAGATGCTCCTTCTGATGCTCCGAGGAAGAGGTTGGCCGATCTTGTTGCTTCCGACGATCTTGACTCCAAGAGACCTAGGCTCCTTGAGGATAACAGCCATGCTTTTGAGTTTTCTTACCACGGGGATGCCCCGTTTAGTAATGACCTTCTTGCTTGCGCGACTCTATTCCAGAAGGTTTGAACTCGTCAGCCGATGTTCCTTCCTACGGTGGACGACCTAGAGGAGAGTGAGTCCTACAAGATTGTAGCTCGGGAGGCAGCCCGGGTACGTTTGATCATTGTCGTATTACGAGTGCTCTCGCTTGTTCGACTCGCTTGATGACTGACATTATTTTTTCTGCAGTTCTCGGCGAGCATTGATCTTCTCGTCTACTCGTATGAAAAAAGGCCTCCACGGCTCGTATCACAGAGAAAAAGTGATAAGAGGAGTTGGCTGTTATGAAGGAATCGTTAGCGAACAACCGGGATCTACTCCGAGCTCGCGAGTCTCTTAAGAAGGAGAAGGAGAAGAACGAGTCATTGATGAAAGAGTCTGTCCATCTTTCCGAGGAGAGAGCTCGCCTAGAGTTGGAGAATTTGGAGCTTCTGTCTGACAAAACGAATGCTCAGCTGGCGGATGGCTTGAGGGAGGAACTTGATAAACTCAAGCTGGTTTTTGCTGTGCAGACGACTCGATTGAGGAAATCCCGCTCGGAAATGGTGGAGAGAGAGAGGTCGCGGGTCAAGCAAGAATTTTTTGATAAGAATGCGGTTTGTTTCAAAACGATGCGAGAGTACTTGGCGGAGCAAGAACATATCAAGAAGTTGGTGCTGGATTTGAATCAGGTCGTCGGCATACTTGATGCGTACAAGTTGTTCGTGAGCGAAAGGGTCGCGGTGCCTGCTGAGAAGATATCCAACCTTGAGAAGATTTGTGCTGCGAAGCAAGCTGCTCTTGAGGAGCTCGACGTTATCGATCTGGTCAATTCCGATCTTCGGCTTACTCCACCCCGGTCGTCTGAATCTGGAAATCCTCAGCTGCCTGGTCCACACGTTGAACACACCAGTTCTGCTTCTGGTCCAGGATCCGTTCTCTGCGAGCAGAAGGAAGGTTTGCGGGTCCGCGGAGAGCATGGTTCGAACGACGGGCTTATTTCTTCAGCGGTTGCTTCTGACCTTTAGGGCGCAAAGGGAGTTGGTGAGTCGGAGGCGAGAGCTCCGGCCGAGGTGACTAGTGGGCCGTTGAGAAGGCGACTGAGGAAGCTGAGGTTGAGATAGCTCTGCGGGTTGAATAGGAATGTGATGGAGGGAAGGTTTCGGAGGTGAATCCGCAGGGCGCTGGAGAGAGAGAGGCGAGGAGAATACTACGGATGAGGCAACTCTGCAGGTCACGGCTAAGGGAGGCGAGGAGAAAGCCCCCGAAACTTAGGAATAAGATGTCATTTTCTTTTGTCTTTGTTTTGATGTTGCTTTCCTTTTTTTTTATATTTAGAGATTTGGCGACCGCTCTGGTCGCCCATTGTATTCATTCTATCGACTTCTGTAATATTAATGGAATATTACTTTTTGTTGATCTTCTCTTTTTTTGTTCGCTTTTCTTTGTTACTTGGAATACTCTGCTAGAAATATCTCTCAAGCTAATAGTCAGGATATTAAAATTGAATTACATACACTATTTACAAATATGGAGCTTGACTCGCGTGTTTGTCCGGATAAGACAGCACTAGGTAAATGTGATTGCTTGGAGTCGGGCTTATCATGTTCTGAGTAAGAATGTGACCGTGGTGGTCGGCTTATATGCTACTGCGACCTGGGAGGTCGGCTTTTAGCAGTGGCTTTACGTTCCAACACGGAGGTTTGTCTTACCTTGTTTTAGAGGTGAATGTGACCCAGGGGGTTGGCTTACGAACCTTTGTGACCTCGGGAGTCGGCTTTGGTGGTTATAGGTGTTGTCTCGGAGTCAGGCTTATCCTGTTTACGAAGGAAGCGGCCGTGGCGATCGGCTTACATCCTTCGGGCGACCTCGGGGGTCGGATTTTGAATGGTAAACCCAAGTGCAGTCTCGGGAGTCTGTCTTACCTTGTTTTTAGGTGAATGCGATATGGTAGTCGGCTTACATACCTTTGCGACCATGGAGGTCGGTTTCGATGTTGTGTTTTGACTTAAAGAAAAAAGGACAATTTAATGAAAATGTTTTATTGATATAGCTGGATTTCTTAGGAACCTGTCTACGTACTCCAACATGATGGAG
The DNA here is from genome assembly GCA_900406495.1 of Sisymbrium altissimum. Taxonomy (NCBI): domain Eukaryota; kingdom Viridiplantae; phylum Streptophyta; class Magnoliopsida; order Brassicales; family Brassicaceae; genus Sisymbrium; species Sisymbrium altissimum. Next base: position 19,114 of record OVBI01002077.1, on the reverse strand, counting down.
ATCAAGCCTGATCGTAGTTCACATTACACGGGAACGCAGTCCCGCCATACGTTGTCGTATATTTTTTTTTTGAAGTAGTACGACATGAGTGGTCGTCATGTTTCTTTTTTTGTGTTTGTTTTTTTTTTTTTTGAAGAAGTTCGGCCAGAATGGTCATCATGCTTCTATTATTATTATTATTATTTTTTTGCCTTTCGACCAGAGTGGTCATCATGCTTTGGTGATTTTGCTCCTATGTACAAGTTCTCTTGTGCCTTAGGCGTGGTACAGCTTAAGGCTCTTCGAATTCAAAGATTGTCGTACGGGATCGCCGTTGACCGTTAGGGGTTCGTATACGCTGGGCTTGACGACTCTAGAAATTATGTATGGTCCGCCCCAACTGGCGCCTAGCTTTCCTGCGTTCGGCTCGCGAGTATTTTCGTAGACTTCGCGCAGAACGAGGTCGCCCTCTTCAAAGTTTCTGTTCCGTACTTGGCGATTGTAGTACTTCGTGGCGAGTTTTTGGTAATTCTGGAGTCGCAGGAAGGCTTGGTCGCGCATTTCTTCAATGAAATCCGATGTGTCCCCTAATGTTCTCTTGTTGAGCTTGTCGTCGACTGCGTAAAGGACGTGACGGAGGCTGGGAAAGGTAACTTCAGCGGGGTACATTGCCTCGAGGCCGTTTGAAAGGAAGAACGGAGTTTGGTTGGTCGCTCGTCGCGGGGTCGTTCGATGCGACCAGAGTACTCCATCGAGCTCATCTGCCCATCTCTCCTTTTTGTCCTCCAATCACTTTTTGATGCCATCGAGGATAGTTTTTTTTTGTTGCTTCAGCCTGCTTGTTGCGTTGTGGGTAGCGAAGAGTAGACTTACTCAGTCGTATTCGCCAACGAGCACAGAATGCTTTAAATTTTCAAGAGGTGAACTGGGAACTATTATCGGTAACGATCTCGTAAGGAAGTCCATGGCGATAGATTATATTCTTCCATACGAATTTATGGACGTCATGATCGTGTATATTGGAGTATGCCTCAGCCTTGACCCAGTTAGTGAATTAATCCGTTATGATCAGGATGAATCTCTTATGCCGTGAGGTCGGAAGCGGTCCGACGATGTCCATTCCCCATTGCATTAAAGGGTCAGGGGTGGTTGTTGTTGTGAGCAGTTCGGTCGGCGCGTGAATTTTTGGAGAGTGTCGTTGGCACTTCTTGCAGCGTGATGCATAGATTTCGTAATCGGTCACCATGGTCAGCCAGAAGATTCCTTGTCATTTGATCTTTACTGCGAGTGCTCGACCGCCCGAATGGTTACCACCTGCGCCTTCATGCGTTTCTTTCATGACATGCTGATAGGAATCTCAGCCATGATCCAGACAAAAGTGACTCGGACTGTTCGGATGGCATGGAGCATGGGACCGGACAAAAGTGACTCGGACCGTTTGGATGGCATGGAGCATTTGAACCGGAGCAGGAAAGCCGAGACAAACGTGGGACTGACCGGGCTAAACAAGAAGGAAATTCGATGTCTCGAGGCAGAATGGAGGTTTCCCAAACCAATCAGTCGGAACATCGAGACACGGACCTCTCGGAATGTACCGGACGCACTGTGGAATACAGATTCCGGGCCACGGGTGAATCGCGCAGGATTCCACCACCCGATGTTCGATTCTCTCGGGCCAGACAAGACATTGCCCGTACCGATTACCGACAGGAGTCACCCGATACATCGTACACCAGTTTTGCTCGGGCCAAATTTGCCGAAAATCGGACACATTCCATTTTTGCCCGATACAGCGACCCAATAGCCGAGCAAACTTGGAACGAATACAAGTTACACGATCCGATCGACTTTTCCACCGGGCAAAATTCTAAGGAACGCTTCTTAGGATTAAAGGAGATGATCGAACGAGAGACTTCTCAAATGGCTCGACAGAGTAAGACTTGACCAGGCCACCGAGTGTTTGCTGCATCGGCATCCTGGACTGACCGAGCCAAACATCGATAATGAACCAGGATGGGCAGCCGAAGAGTCTTTTTTCCCCAAACCGCGTCATTTTCAAAAATTTGAACTCCCATTTAATTTCTGCATGTCCTTTCCCTCCTGCATGGCTCTTGTTTGCCGAGAAACAATTAATATCTTTTATTTTCATTTTGAAATACTTCCTTGTATAAGTATTTCTCAGCGACACTTAATAAAATATTTCAGACTTCTTTTATCAAAAATCCAAGATTGATTCTCTCAGTTCATCGTGTTCTTCTTGTTGCTTGAAAGGTTATTTTATTCAGCAATCTTCCTCTTAAGTGGTTCTAGTGCGTCATATTTAGACACTTAGAGACTCGGGAATATCTGGGGCCATTCCACAACCTCAGTGCGACCCTACAATCCATTCACCAGGCCACACGAAGCTAGTAGCTTCTGGGCTAAAACTATCTCACACCATGCTGAAAGCTCATCCCTGGCTTGCAATTTATCACATGCTGAGCCTTGGGGATGGTGATGCAATGCATAATAGAGTTGGTGGTGCTACGTCGATACAGGTTGCCATCCTTCAAGATGCAGCGAGCGCAGCCAGCACGTAACCGTTGTGCTGCCCAGCGATCAGTGGGTGCCTTGCCATCCTCGATGTATAGCTTAATTTCGGTATGCCAGTCGTCTTCATGTGCTTCAGGCGTGTCGGTGATCATGTCATCGTGTGCGGCTTGCTCGTCGAAATACTTAGTCATCGCAGCTGGTGGCGCACCTGGTGGCTCGGTCGTGTTGATCGGGGTTGAGTCGGGGAGGCTTGTGTCCTGCGGACGAATCCTAGTCGCTTGAACGGCCTGTCTACGAGTGAAGACTGCGCAAACCGTTCATGCGATCTTGATACTTAGTCGTTCGATGCAATCTACAGGAATGATACGGCGAACGTTTGGGTCGGAGGTTGACGGGAGAGCGGCGAGCGCATCGGCCGACGCGTTGTCACCCCTTGGTACATTAGTAAGCATGACCGTGTCGAACTTCTTAGCGGTTTCCTGGATGACCTTAAGGTAAACATCCATTAGGTCTTTGCGGGCTTCATAGTCACCGTTAAATTGACTGGCGATCAGTTGGGAGTCACAGAAAGCTTCAAGATTCTTTGCACCAAATGCGAGGGCGCGCCTTATGCCGGCCAGTACAGCTTCATATTCGGATTCGTTGTTTGAGGCCGGGAATCCAAGGCGAAAAGATTGCTCGAGGACTTCTCCTGTTGGCAATGTGAGCTTGATGCCAATCTAGAGCCGGTGTGAGAGGACGAGCCGTCGACATACAGAGTCCAACTTTGAGGCAATGTATGGCTCGTGAATTCTAGTGGCAGCTCAATGAGAAAGTCGGCTAGCACCTGACACTTGGCATTTGTTCAAGTTATGTACTCGATGTCATATTCACTTAACTCCACTGCCCATTTGGCAATTCGACCGGACTTTCCCGGGTTATGCAGTATCTGCCGCATAGGTTGGTCAGTAAAGACGACGATTGAGTGTGACTGGAAGTACGGACAAAGCTTTTCTGCATTTGGCTCGCCGGTATTTTCATAGATTTCGCGCAAGACAAGGTCGCTCTCTTCGAAGCTTCTGTTCCGTACTTGGCGGTTATAGTATTTTGCGGCGTGGTCGCGGATATTGGAGTATGCCTTGGCTTTGACCCACTTGGTGAAGTAGTCTCTTACGATCAGGATGAATCTCTTTTGCCATGAGTTCGGGAGCGGTCTGACGATATCCATTCCCCAGCGCATGAAAGGGTAGGGAGCAGTTGTTGTTGCCAACATCTCGATCGGTGCATGGATCTTCGGGGTGTGTCGTTGGTATTTTTCACAGCGCGATACATAGATCTCGCAGTTGGTGATCATGGTTGGCCAGAAGAATCCTTGCTGATCGATCTTTAATGTGAGCGCCCGACTGCCCGAGTGGTTACCGCCTGCTCCTTCGTGCGTCTCTTCCATGATATGCTGGGCTTCAGGGATGTCGATGCAATGCAGGATATAGTTTGCGGCGCTGCGGTGGTATAGGTTTCCATCCATCTAGATGTACCGAGCGCTGCGAGCTTGTAACCGTCGTGCTGTCCAGCGATCGGCTGGTGCCTTGCTATCTTTTATGTACAGTTTAATCTCGGTACACCAGTCGTCATTCGGGGTATCGGGAAGGTTGGTGATAATAACTTTGTGTGCAGCATGGTCGTCAGAGTTCAATGTTTTGATTGCTGCTTTGTCGACCATACTGGCCGAGATTGACTCGGGAAGGTTTGCCTCCTTTGGACTAGTCGTGGTCGATTGAGCAAGTTGCCATCGAGTTAGGACTGCGCAAACTGCGGATGTGTTCTCAATGCTTGGTCGCTCGATGCAGTCAATGGGGATGATTCGGCGAACGTTTGGGTCGGAAGTTGATGCGAGAGAGGCGAGTGCGTCAGTCAACGTGTTGTCTCCCCTTGGTATTTTAGTGAGTGTAGACGTATCAAACTTCTTTGTCGTTTCCTGGACGAGCTTCAGGTAGGCATCCATTCGGTCGCTGCGGGCTTTATAGTCGTTGTTATATTGACTATCGACCTGTTGGGAATCACTGAAAGCTTTAAGGTTCTTTACGCTGATCGCGAGGGCGAGCCTTGTGCCGGCCAAGAGATTTTCATATTTGGATTCGTTGTTTGAGGCCGGAAAGTCGAGGCAAAAATATTGCTCGAGGACTTCCCCAGTTGGCGATGTGAGCTTGATGCATATCCCTTCGAGAAGACGAGCCGTCGACGTAGAGAGTCCAGTTTTGAGGTGAGACTTTTCTTGTGAATTCTGGTGGCAATTCGATGAGGAAATTGGCTAGCACCTGACACTTGGCACTAGTTCGTGTTTTGTACTCGATGTCATACTCGCTAAACTCTACTGCCCATTTGGCTATTCGGCCGGATTTTCCCGGGCAATGCAGTATTTGTCGCAAAGGTTGATCAGTGAGGACAACGATGAAATGCGATTAGAAGTATAGTCGCAATTTGAGAACCGACATGACTACAGCGAGAGCTAACATTTCGAGCGTCGGGTATCGTGATTCGGCACTGTCGAGGCTTTCGCTTACGTAGAAGATTGGTCGTTGTTCGCCGCGATCATCTTTTATAAAGACGCAGCCTACTGCGGCAAGTGTGATCGCGATTTACAGAAATAACACTTCCCCTTCGGTAGGATTTGCGAAGACTGGCGAGGTCGTGAGGTATTTTTTGAGCTGTTGGAAGGCTTCGGTGTAGCGTTCGTCCCATATGAAGGAGTTGATAAAATGGGAGGCACTTGTCCGTCGATCGGAAGATGAAGCGGTTAAGGGCGGTGATGCAACCAGTGAGACGTTGCACTTCTCGGAGTGGTGATGGTGCGGGCCTTTTGATGATGGCATATATTTTTGTTGGGTTTGCTTCGATCCCCCGCTTGGTGATGATGTAGCCGAGGAATTCGCCAGTTGGTACGCCGAATGTACATTTGGCTGGATTCAGCTTCATTCTGTATTTGTTGAGGATTCTGAAGCATTCCGCGAGGTGTGTTATATGGTCGCTGGCGTTTGCTGATTTGACGAGCATGTCGTCAATGTATACCTCCATGGTTTTGCCTAACTGGTCGGCGAACATCTTGTTGACGAGTCACTGATAGGTAGCCCCTGCATATTTTTTCCCGAAGGGCATAACCTTGTAACAATAAGTACCTCTGACGGTAATGAAAGCGGTTTTCTCCTGGTCGTCCAGGTGCATTTGGATTTGGTTATAGCCGGAGAACGCGTCCATGAGTGACATGAGTTCGTTGCCGGCGGTAGCCTCGACGAGCCGATCGATCCGAGGGAGAGGAAAACTGTCTTTTGGACAGGTCTTGTTGAGATCGGTGAAGTCGACGCACACTCGCCACTTGCCATTTTTTTTTTGAACTACGACTGGATTGGCTAGCCACTCTGGGTACTGAACTTTTTGGATGAATCCAGCTTTGCTTAACCGCTCGACCTCATTGTTTGCTGCTTAAGCGCTCTCGTAGCCGAGCTTTCTTCTCTTCTGCTTGATCGGCCTATAGGTTGGGTCCATGTGTAACTCGTGTTGGGTGACGGTTTGGCCGATTCCAGTAATGTATGATGCTTTCTAGGCAAACGTAGATCTTTTTTTTTAGGAAGGCGACGAGCTGGTCGTGTAGTTCGGGCATGAGGTCGGCACCAATGCGAACTGTGTGCTCTAGGTCTGTGTCGCCGATTGTGATTGCGATGGTACTTTCCCGAGACTGTGCTTCTGGTGGGAGTATTTTTTGACGCTTTGGCCACTAGACACATATGTGATGCTTTTCGCAACTTGTGTCGGTGAGGAAACAGGCGCGAGCCATACTCTGGTCTCCTTGGACGGTGCATATGCCATCAAAGTTGGAAACTTGATGGATATATGATAAGTCGATGGGACGGCTTTCATTGCGTGAATCCATGGAGTACCGAGGATGACGTTGTAAATTTTTGGCTTGTCGACGACCAGGCACTTAATGATCTTGGTTACCTGGCCGATATAAACTGGAAGCTTGATCGTGCCAATCGCGTTAACCAACTCGCCAGTGAATGACGTGAGCGACCACTGACTTGTCTTCAGTTCGTAACTCGAGAGTTTCATTTGGATTAATGTATCTTTGAAAATCAGGTCCCCCTGTGTCAACGAGAATTATTTTAGCGTCGCAGTCGTAAATTCTGCCTTCAATGACGAGAGGGTCGTTGTGGGGTTGGTCGATCCCTTTGGCATTTTCCTCGGAGAAAGCGATTATGCAAGTGGGTCGTGATCCAATGTGGGTCGCTGAGTCCATCGTAGTGGGTGAAAAACTCGTTTTTAGTGCGAGGTGATCGCTCGGACACTAGTAGAATTTTTTCATATAACCACAAAAAAGTCACGATCAATTCGTGACTATTTATAGTCACGAAATAGTCACGAAAAAATAAATGTGATTAAAATAAAAAAAAATTGTGACTAATTCGTGACATTTTCGTGACTACAATAGCCACATTTAATGTGTATGTATTAGACACGTTTTGCCACGATATATTCATGACTACTTAGTCACATTGAAAAAAACATGGTTAAAACGTGACAAAATCAGTAACAATTTTAATACAAATCTATTATTGGCTAACTAAATTATAGAAAATAAACAAATAATTTTATTAAATAACCATGAATTTGTCATAAATTAATTGTGAAAACTTGAAACCCTAAACCCCTAAACACAAATCCTAAATTTTGAAATTCAACATCTTTTAAATCTTAATTCCAAATCTTAATCTTAATCCTAAACCCTAAATCTTAATTTTAAACTCTAAATCTAAACCCTAAACCCCAAATCTTATATATAAAACTCTAAATCTTAAAACACAAACTTTAAACTAAAATCCAACACTTATAATAAATTTTGTAATTTTCATATTTAATCATTTTAAAACTTTGACTCCAAACCCTAAATCTAAACTCAAAACCTATATATCAAACCCCAAATCCTAAAACAATAACTCTATAACCTAATTAATCTTTAAACTTGTAATCATATAAATTAAATCAAATATATATAAAGCCAATATGTGATATCATATATATATTACATAAAATAAACTTGACAGTATTTACTTATAAAGTTTTTTAAAAAGTAGATCATAAAATTTAAAACTCTAAACCAATGATATATACTCAAAATTTAAATCTAACACTAGAAAAATTATAGTTTTTCAAATTTTAAATGTAATCATTTTTATATCTAAATCAAATCAAATCTTTTTTTGCATCTTAGAACCTCAACCTCAGACCCTAAATTATGATATATAAACACTCAAATTTCTTAATCTGTCGATAAAAAAAAAAAATTTACAATATCTTATCTCTTCCTGTCTTATCTCTCTTCTCCTCCACTCCTTTTTTTATTATTATTTTTCTTTGTCTCTCCCTTCCTACTCTACGCATTTTCTTCTTTCTATTCTAAGTATTCTTCTGTCTCCTTCCTCCTTATCGTCTTCTTCTTCTCCATATGTTTTCTTCTTCTCCCTGCTGAATAACATAGCGACAGATCTTTGTCGGATGTAATGTGACGAAGCTGGAGAATCTCGAGGTGAGAAATCGACTTAATTGGAAGAAATCTGTTAGTTTCATTTCAGATCTGACTAATTGTTTGTGTGTTTTGTTTGTTGTTTTCCAGATCCAACGGCTTTCACCAAAGCATTCCGAGTCGCTGTACATCACAACCACATCCGAAGCTTCAGCCACCGTTCACTACCAAAACATCTTGAATCCCACCGTCGCATCTTCAACCCTCCGGTGCTGCGTATTGGATCTCCCTCGTCTTCTCTCTGTCACCACGCTTCCGTTCTCTCTCACCGTTTTGATGCTGGCCAAACTCGCCGCCGGCCAACCGCAACATCGATACATATTATAATTATTGTATATTCTTTATTTGTATTTTATTTTGTAATAACTAATACCAAATGATAAATAATTTTGTTAAAATTGTTTTTTTACAGAATAGTCACGTAATGGTCGCAAACAAAACCGTGGCTAATTGATATTTCAGTCACATATTCTTAAGTGTCTTTTTTAGTGACTAAATTTGACACTAAATATACGTGGCAAAATCGTGACTATATGTCACGAAAGGTCACGAAAGAAACTTAGTCACGATCGTATTGACACGATTTTTTATCGTGACTTTTCGTGTCTATTTCATCATATAGTCACGATTTTTAGGCTTTAGTCACAAAAAATAGAGTGTCTATACACTATTATTTTACTAGTGAGACAGAATCGTTGACATTTGTGAGGCCACCCATGATCATACTGATTTCAGTCCGGGCTGGCAGAGGAGGGAGGTCGTCACCCTGCGGGTTGCGGTCGCGCTGTGGAGGCTCTGATTCAAGAGGGCCGCAGAAGGTGAGGTGATAATGCGGTGTTTTATCAACCACTTAGATCAAATCCCACCACTTTAACCGTTTGGAGGATAGTGGGGGTTATGGAACCAACCTGAGGGTTGGATTCACAATCAGTCCAAGATAAAGCCACCAAAAGGCTCACCAATAACAGCTTAGAGATTTAAACAATAATCTTGTGTCACTCAAGATTAAGGATACAAAGAAATAAAAGCAAGAGTGCAATTGCAAAGAAGTAAAGAGTTAGAGCTGGTTAGACAGATATTTAAGCGATAATTAAATGGTGGTTCAGTTAGCACAAGATAATAGCAGTTAGAGTGAAAATTAATATTAAAGAGAAGAGCTTTGGTGGATTTTATAGGATCAGAGGTTCCTTTATACTGGGGTATTCTCAGTGTGAAATCTCAGCTCCTCTTAAAGAGGGTTTCTTTGAGGCGGTTCTTAAGTAAAAGAATTGTTATAGACAGTCTCACTCTCGTGGGTAAAGTCCCTTTGGATCCAGAGCCACCAAAGCTAGTTTTTGCCTAGTTGTTGTGCAATGGTCCAAGCCTAAAGAGTTATCCTTTTAGAACTATGTTGTTCCTTGAGACAGCCAATGTCTTGGGCTCAGGAAATCCACATCTTCCTTAGCGGTTCAAACTACGACCCATGGAGTGCTTCTCTCACTAGGGGAGCTTAAAAACATGCCGAAGGAGATCAAGCTGAAGTAAGCGTTAAGAGAGGCTAAGGGAGAAAGAACCGAGTTTTAAGTAAAACCGAGCGTAAGACTTAAGGAAACCTCTTCACCTTAACCCACCAAGAAGCTCTAAGAGAAACTACTCAGATTTCATGGAACAAGTCTCGAAATCCATGGGGAAGTGAGACAAGTTCATGAGAAGGTGAGAAAAGAAACTAAAGAAGAAATTTAGAAGCAAAAATAACAAAGAAGTAAATAAGACTGAATTAAACTTGCATTAAGTAAATGAGTTCAAGCTTTGATGAGCAATATTTAAAATCAAACAAGCAAAAAAAAAAAAAGAACAATTCTTTCTCTTAATGTTGGCGGCGCAAAGGCCTGAAAAAGAAATCAAACAAGAGTAAATAAATATAGGTTTTTGGAGGCGATGGAATTTAATAATGTTGTTCGTGTCCCTTTTGAGGATGTAGGGTTGCTTTTATAGGGGACATAAGGGGTGAAAACTCTACAATCCTCGGGACCCCTTTGGCAGGAATGGGCTCGTTTTGTCTTCTTCCGTGAGCTGGAGGCACGCTTCACTATCTGTATGGCTAGGGCAACATCGAGGGGAGCTTGTGGCTGAGCAGGGGACAGCCTCGATTGTTGGCGCGTGAAGGGGCACGAGACATCACTGGTGTTGTTCTGCTGCATGGCCCCTGTGCATTCCCCAAGTCGGATCTTTGGCCGTCTGTTCTTCTGCAAACTTGGGGCGTACTGCATCGGGATAAGCTTGATGTTCCTTCCTTGTTGCACTTCTTCTTTTGTTTGATGGCTTTGGCTGTCTTGATTTGGTCTCCATGGTCCTTAAGCCTTCTTTTATCCTGGAAAAATACCCAAATATGCAAGAAAATGCAAGATCCTAGTCTAATGCATTCCTATGCCTAAATGCAATGCTATTTAAATGAAAAATCGAGAACTAAGGGTCTAATCCTACATGAAAATACCATGTTCGTTAGCTAAAATGCAAGAGTATCAACACCCCCAAACTTAGCCTTTTACTTGTCCTCAAGCAAACTAAGAACCCTAGAGATGAAGAATCTATGACAACTTGCAATCGGAGTTCAAGATGCAATTCAAAAGAAGTTAACCCGATGTCTTTACTAAAGGTTCTAGAGTGCAAGTGAGTATTTCGCTTACTCCAAGGTGCTTTAACCACTAGTCATCATGCCACCCAATGGGACTCGACTCTGGATCCTGCAAATCACATTCTTTTTCCCTCTTTTACATTCGTTTGTATTAAAAGCGTGAATCACTCCTCAAGTCATCGACCAGACTCATTTGGTTCAAAAGGGTTTAGGCTCGAAAGCGAGCCATGAATGGAGCTCGTTACATAGGTTTTTAGTACTTCTAGACAGGGTTCTCTCTGAAAATATGGACCTTCCTAGTGCATAATGCTAAAGGTAAAAATCAATTGATTCATGCAAGGATGGAACTACATCTACCCGTTCACCCAATTGGCTTTATATTTTAAGTCTCCATTGCTGGGCCCTAGTCTACCCTTGCCTATTTATGGCTCTCCCTTTTCATTGGCTCTTGCTTGGTGCTTTCTTCTTGACTTCGGGGTTTATTTCTTCTTGGCTGGAGTGCGCCTTCTTGACGAGGTTTTCTTTGTTTTCACCTTGTTGTGGTGATGGCCTGATGTAAGTGTTGTTTAGATGGCCTTCTTTTCTGATTTTAACTACCTCCCTTGGGGCTCTCCTCCTTACATCATGTCTTCTTTGGTAAATTTTAACCCGTTTAAAGTAATTCTTTTATTGGATTGTTCCCAAATCATCTTGTTGCCCAATCATTCCTATGCTACCCGAGGATTTCCTAAGCCTATGCTGTCCAAGATGTGATTAACAATCTCATGCAGTCCTATCTTTGCTGGCCTAAACCTAACACGTTTTGCTAAGGAAGATCCTAAAAAGGCCTCACACGCTCTTGCAAAAACAGTTAAGGTTAGAAGACAAATGGTTTAGCTAGGGATTGACAAAACTTCTTGGATCAAAGAGATTGGTGAAAATAAAGGTTGCGATCCAAGTGCAAGATATCCATGAAGTCTGGTGTCAAACGAGTGAAGTGATAATTCCAAATACAATGTTAAGATTTCAAGTTAAGTGATGGAAAAGTTCAGCTTAATGCATTCAAACAAGGCCTAGATCTCAAGGGGTGATTCCAAAAGAGTGGTGCGGCCCTTGTTTGACTTAAACTCAGCATGCACTTAAAGGATCAAGAGTAATGGCATCGGTTTAAAAGCTTAAAGACTGCTATCTACAAGAATTCCAATGTACAAATATATGCAATGATCATAAACTAATGAAAAATTTGCCTTATCTCTTTGTTTTTTTTTTTTTTTTGAAGAAGCAAACTGATGCAGATATCTAATGTAATGTCTTACTTCCCCAAACTTAAGTTGCACCATCTCTGATGTAACTTAACTAAAAAGGGGTTACCATGCAATTGCTTCCTAAAATGCGGACTACCTAATAATGCATATCTACAACAATGAGTGGGTATTGTTCAGGATATACCTGAGTTGGAGGAACTGGGTTCCTCACTGGATGCTGGAGACGGTGGCTTCCATATTCTGATTTGCCCTGCCACATGAACGGAGGCTCTTGCTGGTGTGACAGCGGGCTCACACCAATGTGGTCGCGGAGCCGAGCTTGTGGATTTTCTCCTCCTTGTGTTCCCTAAGTCAGTCTCTTCCTGGTCCTCCTCTCTCTCTTTCCTCCAGGATGAAGATCCCTTGAAGGCGTTCTTGAACTGCCTCTTGAGCCCCTTGAGGCTGCAGAACATTCTGAAAGTATTTCGGTCCTGCCACTTGTTCCATCTTTGGAGAGAGTCAATGTTCTTGTTTGCCATTTTTAACGAGTCTTTGCTTCCTTCAGGGCTTGATGGAAAGTAGTATCTCTCAGCCCCATCAAGAGAGAATTCTTCTCTATCATTCCTTAGTTGTTCTTCTTCCTCCACATCAGGTACCGGATTTTCTTCTTGAACCTCATCAGCCTGTGGTGGTTCTCCTCGAAACAGCTGGAAGTCTCTTGGCTCAAAATCCAAGGTGGCTGGTGTGCGGAGAGATGTAAGCTCCGGGTTGGAAAGATAGAACACAACTGGCCTGTCCCTCTTTGTTGTAAGCCGGTACTCGAATCCTTCTCCAACGGATCTCCCAAAGTATTATATTATCTTAAGGTGTTGGGCATTGATCCAGTCAATCCCATGAGTTGCATCCTCTATCATCACTTCCTTGCCTTGGAGTAAGGCTGTTATGATTCCTCTACAATAAATTTGAACTTTGCTTGATGATAAAAATAGAGCCTCCTTGGTTTCCAGAAGTCCTGCCAACAGTATGGTGATTAAACCCACTTTCATTTGCCCTCCTCTGAGCTTGAAGCGGTTTTTTGTTGTCCTTAAGAACCTCGACATGCCTGCATTGATCATTTCCAGCTGCCTTGAGATGATTGTGTTTGTGTCCTTGCATCCGAAGAATGTGTGGCTAAAGCTTTGTGCACATATCTCAGATCTGGATGTCGGATTTTGGAATACTTGGTCACTCCTGGCCTGAATTTCCCTACACCAATGGTGTCCCAAAGAGCATCAAGTTCCTCCGTTTCAATGTCGAACTCTGTTTCTTTTTCAACTGCTGGCTTGAAACCAAAGATAGCATCGAGTTCAGTGAATGATACTCTGAATGAATGAGACCCGTACTTGTAGTGTATGTATCCATTCCCATCTCCTTCATATCTCTCTTCTTCTCCGGGTTTGTAGAATCGGACCTCCAAAGTGGTTAGGATCTGAAATGTGGCTCCTTCGTGCGATGGAAAAGGTAGCTCCATGAGCTTCTTCACACCAATAGCTTCGAACAATCTATGACTGTCTTCATAGATCCCAAGGCTCATCATCGTAGGGACATGGGGATATCTTGTTGGTTTGAAGTCCATTCGATCGAATGCAGCGTTTATCTCCTTGTATGAGTATTATGGCCTCTTCGGCTTGGATGGTCCTTCAGTCACTCTCTTTCCCCTCTCTCTTCTCAGCACCGCTTCTTGTCGTTCTTGACATCCTTCTTTTCTGGGTTGATTCGCGAAGTTTAAGGTTTTAGATTTTCGAAGTGGTAGAGCTTATGGTAAGCGGGTAGAGAGACTTAAATAAGGGAAGAGGGCTTTTCTACGTGTGAGAGAGTGAGATTTTAGTGGAGTTTAGTGATTGAGAGGGAGCGTGGAAGGTGAGAAACATGCATTGGCTGTTTGTGGAGGAGGTGGAGATGAAGAAAGGTGATTTATCCGGGGTAAAACACCCTGAAACTCCCTAATCACCCATCTCTTATCTCTTCGCTAGCACTTGGGCCAGGGAAGCTGGCTCTTTTGTTGCCCAAAAAGAAATGAATATAGTATTCATTTTTCATGACACATCAAGGAGTCCTCAATGTTACCTGTCCGCTGTGCTTTCCATTCCCTTTTCTCCATGTTCCTTTGTCTTGGTGATTTGGGCTCTCAATATCCGGTCCTTGTGTTACTTCCGACATCGGGGTTGTCCTACTTCCTATTCCATGATTCCTCAAATAAACTTCAAACAAAATAAAGTACATTATATACAAGGATAAGCTTGGGGTGCCTCCCAAGAGCGCTTTGTTTTAAGTCTCTTAACTTGACTTTCTCTCATTTTTGGGTCGACCAGAAGGGGTATTAGCATCCCCTGATACTGATGGAGGATCTTTCTCATGACCAAACATTTTCAGAAAATTGGTGATAGATTTTCTATGGGCTTCCTCATTTCTCATCTCATTTCCCTTGTTTTCGGTCGATAAGGTCCTTAAATTAACCTTGAAACGAGCAAATGGGAGTGCTCCTTGCCTATTCTTGAAAGCAAAAATAGGTTCACCATTGTTATCAGAGAGTTTCTCAAGTCACATACCTTTCAAGAACTCGTTGAGTGAGAGTTCTTGTTTACCCGATGTGTCCACATACTTATCCTTCTCTTCCATTTTCATGGTCTCCTGGATTTCATCCTTGAATAGATTAGCAATGTTGTTCAGCTATGAGTGACCTTTTTCCTGACTTCCTTTCCTAGGGGATTTCTTCATGGCTTTCTTCTTCTTGGCTCTCTTGAGGGTGTAAACCCTATCTCTGCTGTCCATGGTTTGCACCGGTCTGAACCTCATGATTCGGTTTCATCCACATGCAGCTCGATCATACCAGATTTGCAGTTAATGACACATCCTGTTGAGGCCAAGAAAGGTCTTCCAAGCAGTAAGGTTTCTCGTTTTTCATACTCCATCATGATCACTAAGAAGTCAGTAGGGAATGTGACATTTCCTATTATCACCGGGACATCCTCCGCTATCCCTAAGGCAGTGGTAGTGCTACTGTGGGAACCGAGATTCACCTCAATGTATTTTCGTAAAGTTAATGTGAGGATCCGAGAATCTTGCGAGAGAAAGCAGAAAATAGAAAGAAAGATCGAAAAAGGAAATTAGGTCAAAAAGAGAAAGAATTTTTATTGCTATAATGTGTTGAATCATTTTTGAATGTGTTCGAATATGTTATAATATCTTTACAAGAGGTAGGGATCGATCCCTATTTATAATAAGACATCCTAAGGCCTAAACTCCCTAAGTTTCAATGTTGGACAAAGGTTCTTTCCTTTTTCCGATGATTTTTCCATAAATCTTCGAGGAAGCTTCTAAAAGCTTCCATAAGTCGGTTTCAGCCTTTGTCAGTCCGTCCTTCCAGCTCCGCCCAAGTCCATTCCTCGTGTAATGGTTTTCTTCGGTTAGTTCGATAGACGAAACATCGCGGTGTTTCGAGAAACTTACGAAAACATCGGTATGTTTTACGAAAAGGCCATAAAGACGAAGAAAGAAGCGAAACGCGACGAAATGAAAAGTTTCAGCCAGCTGGGTCAGTGTTTCCTACCGAGCTTGATAGCATTCAGCATGCTGACCGTCCAGATCGGTAGCCTGGGTGCAAGACATGATGAACTGGATTGCTCCTAGGTGCATGATGTCATCCAGCTCGGTATACAGGATGAGAGGAGATCTTCCGATAAGTCATAGGATGCGTCCAGCTTGATATGATGAAGTGTGTCGGTCAGCTCGGTAGCCAGGAGGGTAGTTTTTACAGAGATGACTAGCATATACCGTCCAGCTCGGTAGGAATGGTGAAGGAAACATGCATTTTGCTGCTCCAAGCTTCCATACCGAGCTGCACAACAATGCCCAATTTGTGGACCCTATAACTTTCTCGTATGAACTCCGTTTGATCTGATTCTTCTTCTATGAGCTTCATAACTGAGTTAAGAATATTTTCCAAGTGGTTTCATTTTCAAAAGCCTTATGGTTTGGAAGATACACCTCGATCATTGAACATATATCCTTTTCAGCTCAGAACTCTCGGAAAATGTCATCCAGCTCGGTTTCCAGGTGGGGAAGGATTCTACCAAACTGGGTGCATCATGCTGTCCAACTCGGTACCAAATTGGGAAGGTGATACCGAGCTGGATGCATCATGACAGCCAGCTCGGTAGATTTGTACCAAGCTGAGTGCTCTGTGATGTCCAGATCGACGTTCTATGGCAAGTGCTTGGCAAAACATGCATTCAGGTCGTGCGTGTCAGTCAGTTCGGTAGCATTTACTGCCAAAACACCGATCTGGCTGTCCTGAAAGCCTGGATGATTGCCTTTTACTCGAAAAATCGTAACTTTCGTCAGTTTATCGGAGGAATCGTTCAAAGGACAAAACGATCAGCTGAACACGATGGAGAGATGCCAGTCAGCTCGGTATCACTAGCAGGTCTTGATACCGAGTTGGCTATCTTGATTCGTCCAGTCAATCATCCCTTGTTCAATGATTTGCGAGTTCATCGATTCCTCGGAAAAAACTCTCGAAAGACAGTTTTCTTACTTTCTTCGTAGAGTTATCGACAGAGTGGTTCGAAATGAATTTTCTCTGAACTCATATCTAAATATGGAAATTCTTTTTCAATATTTAAATATTTTAATCGTTAATTCCGGAAGTGTGGGTTTTGACCCCAACATTTAGTCCCCCAGCACGTCAATATCGAGCATGATCCTTGACGAAGCGATCAAGAAGTATAGTACAGGATTAAGGAGCTAAAATGTTCTGATCCCCACATCTCGGGAACTTCGATTCTGCAACGATCTTCCTTGGCGATATAGAGAGTGTTTCTTCCGAGCTGAGACTGGATTAAAACGTTTCTTGAGTTGTTTGCAGGACGGAAGGGGAGACCGAGCTGTGCTGAAGGAGAACTGGATGCTGTCTATGTGTTTTGAGGACTGTCGGAGCTTAGGTGTCTTGTATGCGAAGTGAGGACCGGTTTGGAGGATACGCTTGGGATGTTGCCTCATTAAAAACCTTTTACTAAGAAAAACCCTTTCGGAAAAAACATAGCAAAGGAAAAGAGTGCAACATGTATAAGGATTTGAGTTTGGCTTTTCGGAAAACTGTTCGAGTTAAGTTTTTCCGAAAGAATCTTCCANGATGTTGCCTCATTAAAAACCTTTTACTAAGAAAAACCCTTTCGGAAAAAACATAGCAAAGGAAAAGAGTGCAACATGTATAAGGATTTGAGTTTGGCTTTTCGGAAAACTGTTCGAGTTAAGTTTTTCCGAAAGAATCTTCCAAAAAACTGTTTAAGTTAAGTTTTTCGTAGAAGTGTTTCCGAAAAACTGTTTAGTTTAAGCGATTCTTCCGAGAAACTGCTTAAGTTAAGTTTCTCATAGAAGTTTTTCCCGAAAAAACTGGTTAAGTTAATTTTTTCGCGGAAATTTTTTCTGAAACACTATTCATGTCCGAACTTTTTGTAACAGTTTTTTCCGAAAAACTGTTCATGTTAAGTTTTTCAAAAGTTTTTTCCAAAAGGATTTGCGTAGAACTGTTAAGAATAAGTTTTTCGAAAGTTTTTTTACGCGAAAAAGACTCGTGTACCATGAATACCAAGCTAGCTGCAAGGGATGGATGGTCATGGGCTGAATGCTGACTCTTGGCCAGCATTTCCTACCGAGCTGGACGTTAGGCAGCGTGCTGACCGTCCAGCTCGACCAGTTTTGGCTCCCATGCTCTCCTTCTTCGATTCCTTGGGTTTTTCGGGAAAACTTGAGTGTTTCCGGAATTTTTTCGAAAAGAAGAGAAAAGTTTTTCCAGAAATTTTTTTTTTTGTTAATGTTTTCTTCGAAAGACTGTTCAGGATAAATTTTCCGAATATTTTTCATATGAAACACACTTGATGACCACGGCTACCGAGCTGGCTGTAAGGGAGGGGTATTCATGTGCTGAATGCTGACATTGGCAAGCAAATGATACCGAGCTGGACGGTGGATAGCATGTTGCTTGTCCAGCTCGGCCAGCTTCTGGCCTGTATGCCCTCTTCCTCGATTCCTTATGTTTTGAGAAAAACTTAGTTTTTCCGGAAAGCTTTCGTAAAAGGTTTTCCGAAAAAATATCAAGGATAAGTTTTTCGGAAGTTTTCGCACAAAACCAACTCGAGCGCCATGGAGGCCGAGCTGGCTGTCATTGTAAGGCCTTTGTGTGCTGGTTGCCGAGTTTCGGCAGGGAGAAGGGAAGATGGTGGATACCGAGCTGGATAGAACCTATTCCAAGCTGGGCATCTGTGTTCTGCAGTGGAACGAGCCAAAGAGGGGTGAGGAAGGCCGAGCTGGATGTCGATTGGCATGGAAATGCCAAGCTTTGAGGCCGAGCTGGTCGTGAATTTTGCCAAGTTTTAGAGAGGACTGTTCTCTGTTTCGTCTTGGTGAGAACTTGTTCTTTCTGAAAGAAAGTTAAGCTTTGGGCGAGCTGTCTTCCTCGGAAGAGAGTCAAGCTCATAGTTGTGAGAAAGTTTCTGAGCTGGTTAAGGCTGTCAGAATGTTTTCTGAACCGATGATGGTTTGTATGGAGCTTATGAAAGCTGAAGAAGAAGTAGGAATGGCCAGCCCCGTCTTTGTGGGGAGGAGACCATGTCATGAGAAGTCGTTCTTGTATCAAGTTTTGTATACAATGATGAAGTTTTCCGAAAGGATGAATCCTTTCGTTTCGGAGAGATTTCTTTTTAGAAGAGGGGTTTCAAAAGCTTTCTCCTTGAAGGAGGATTTATCGAAACCAGTTTTTAGAGAAGATCCCAGCGAGCCGTTTTTCCTTGGAAAGGAGTTTAGGCAAGAATGAGCTTGTATCCTTCTGTATATAGGATGTGTTTTGCTGCCTGATACAAGTTAGTAGGCTGAACACCTATGTTTCCAGAATTGTATAGACCATTGTGCTAAGGGGCGCTTTACTGGGTTTTATTCGATTGTAAGATTTCAGATCTTTTGTTGTAGGAGAGTAGAGTGGTTCAAAGTTTTTACTCACTCATGTTTCCTTAGCGTTTNTAACGTTGATATTTTGTCAGCAGAGACTTGTCATGCCTTTATTAGACGAGAGTATGTTTGCGTTTAGCATAAGATGTTGATGAGAACATCGTCCAGGATATACCCCTCGGATGTTAGGTTAGGATATACCTAACCTGATTTATATAGCGCGCTGTT
>OVBI01002076.1:0-24614 GCA_900406495.1 Sisymbrium altissimum | reverse complement strand
TCACCTCCGTATAGAAGGTTGGTTGGATATGATTTTCGTCCATTGGGGCCACCAATGGTTGCAACTTCGCTAAAGGGAAACCGGTTTCTTATTGTGTTGGATAGGTATGCTAAGTTCATGGATGTTGGAGACCTTGCAGACGTGTTTGGAAAAACGTCAAGTCTAAAAAGTTAAGTTATCGAGAATTGATCCGAGAGTTTTTGTCATAGGTGATCGTTCTGAAAAACAAGAATCGGAAATCCTTTATTGTTTGGAGTTCGGAACTTTAACTTGAAGCTTAGACTTTTTCCGAATATCCAGAACTTCTTTAGACTCTTTAAATCCTTTAGAGTTCGGAACTATCGTAAAAATTCAAAACTTCTCTTAAGTTCGGAACTCGTTACATTCAGAATTCGAAACTTGTTGACTCCTTTAGATGCCAAAGTTTTTGATTTCTCGGATTCTCGAAACTACAAGTGGTAGCATGGATGAGCGATGAGTGTGTATACACTCCCACTCCCCCCTTTTTGTTTTGGGGGGACAGCTGCACCGTAGGTCGGTTGCCTACGTACCTCTTGTCGAGGATCAAGCCGTCTCGTAGTTCAGTTTGTGTTTTGGATTCGTTTTTTTTTTTTTTAGCGGCAAGACTTTCGAGTTGTTCAAAGTTTTAAACTCGAAGTAATGGCGCTAGTTTTTATTTTTAGAGATAAAATGACGACTAAGTCTCCATATCCCGAGCTTGGGATTGCTCAGATGCATCCTTTGATCCTTTGGAAGGTCTGGCTTCCTAAATTTGTGGTTCAGTTGCGAGAGCTTTTTGTTGAGTCCTTTTTTCGGAAACTTCCTTAGGAGTTTCTTGGACAGAAGCCTACTTGGTCAGCTTCGTTTTCTTTCGTTTGGTGGGTGCTTCCTCATAGATTTGGAGTTTCCAGAATTTGTGTTCAGCTAAGAAACAAACTCGGGATTCCATTTGGCTTCCCCAAACAATTTTTATGCCTGATTTTGTGGGGAATTTCAGGCATAGGTGGTATGCCGAGGGGTTGGCTCGAATGGAGTTTATCCAAGATATCCCCATGATGACATTGTAGATAGCTGGATGGTCAGCTACCACAAAGTTTACGACCTTGGTTACTCCTCCTGCTTGGACAGGGAGTCGGATGTTCCCTAAGGTCATTGTAGTCTCGCCTGTGCAACCTGTCAAAGGTTTCGGTGTAGGCTCGATGTCAGGAAAATCGACATCCATTCTTCAGAGAGTGTCTCGAAAGATGACATCGACTGAACTCCCAGTGTCGGTTAAGATTCTAGCGACGTTGATGTCGCTTATCGCCAGCTGAACCACGAGTGGATCGCTGTGAGGATGCTGGATTTCAGTTGCGTCTTCTTCTTCGAATGTAATTTGGAAGTTGTCGCGGGGAGCGGGTTGTGGCCAATTTTTAGCAGTTTCTGCTTGTCTTTGATAGACCTTGAGGGAAGAAATAGTGTCTGGGCAGTGTGGAGATCCACCCATGATCATGTAAACCTTCCTGCGGTTATTTGCCCCAGCAGGTTCCTCGTTTTTCCTTCCACGCTTCGGAGTTTCCGGAGGAGGTCCTTCTGGAGCCTGATCGGGTTGCTCGTCTGCGGCTTCCTCTTGCTGGTCGGATTCCTCGTGCGTTTCCATCACAAGAAGTTTCGCTAAGTCCCCGAGTTCCAGCTATAAGCTTTTCAGTTAGCTTGGATCATAAGGTTTGGCAATTTAGAGTTGAATGGCCATATGCCTGTGATGATCACAGTAGGCTTTCTCGTCATAAGTGGAGCTGTTACGAGTCCTGGCGTTTGGATTCTTTCCTCGTCCAGCTCCTCACTGTGGTTTGGATGGTCCATCTTGGGACAATCCTGGTGCCACTTGGTAGTTGTGAGCTCCGCCTTTCGGTTCAAATTTTACATACGAACTCCCTTTCTTGCCTGTTGAGGCGCTGGGAGCTGGTGGCGCGTTCTTGCCAGACGGCTTTGCTTGATGTTTTCGTTCGTTTGCACGAATGTCTTCTTCGAGCTTGATGAATCCTGAAGCTTGATGAAGAGCATCCTGGATTGTCGGTGAGAGATTGAGTGTCATCTCCTCTNGCCTGTTGAGGCGCTGGGAGCTGGTGGCGCGTTCTTGCCAGACGGCTTTGCTTGATGTTTTCGTTCGTTTGCACGAATGTCTTCTTCGAGCTTGATGAATCCTGAAGCTTGATGAAGAGCATCCTGGATTGTCGGTGAGAGATTGAGTGTCATCTCCTCTCGGAAACGAGACTCATACCACAACAACCTTTTGAGTGCCTCGAGTGCAGCTCTGTCACTTACTCCGTCGATCTTTGAGACTACGGCTTTGAATCGATCCATGAAATTTTTCAAGGTCTTGTTCTGGCCTTGGGATATCGCCCAAAGATCAGCGTCGGAGGTTACTTGGTTCATGTACATGGAGTACTGCTTAAGGAACGCCTTAGACAACTGTGAGAAGTTATCGATGGAGCTCCTTTCGAGCTTTGAGAACCACTCGAGAGCATCGTCTTTGAGGTTCTCAACAAACAGGAGGCAGTAACCTGCGTCCTCTTCTTCCCTTTTGAAACTTGAACGCCCCATGGCTATCCTAAAGGATGTCAAGTGACCCTTGGGATCAGTTGTTCCATTGTAGGGTCGGATATTCATCTTTCCGGGATCTGAAAGCCTAATTTTGGTGATTCGGTCCGTGAAAGGAGTTCTGTGAGCTTCTTCGAGAACACGTTCGATTTCAGAGGCATCACTGGTTGCTCGATGGACTTGGGGTTTACCCCTTTTTTATCTCATCAGCAGTTTCGACCAGCTGCCTGCGTAACTCTTCCAGTTTGCTTTCTCCGACTGCTCGGTGAAAATCATCATCATGTCTTTGGAGAGTATCTTCTTGCTCTCGTAGGATAGCAAGTTCTTCATCAGTTAGATCGTTCTCACGGTCTGAGAGATCTACCACATCCTCAGGTTGAACGTTATTGTTTTGACCTTCGGAATTAGGGTTTCCCTCAGCGCGTGTTTCATTGTTAATGGTTGATGTTTCCGAGGGGCGATGCAAGAGAGTTGCAGTAGTAAGGTTGACCCTACGAGAAGATGGTGTTCGGAAAGAACTTCCTCATGCATCACACCTTAAAGCTCCTCTGGATTCCTTTTCCTTCCTGAGATCTTTGATCTGTTGAGTCAGGGTTTCCGAAAGTTTTTCGTGTTCCTGATTCTTCTTCTCAAGAGCCAGCACAGAGGATAGAAGCTGGGCTATAGTAGCTGCATCCGTTCCATCACCATCTGGATGTGGAGTGGATGATAGGGGTTCGTCTCCAGCCATAGTTTCGAGGTTTTGACCTAGGGTTTTTGCTTTCAAGAGTAAAAATTTTTCGTGTACCCTCCTTCTAGCGCCAAATTGTGGGAACCGGAATTCACCTCAATGTATTTTCGTAAAGTTAATGTGAGGATCCGAGAATCTTGCGAGAGAAAGCAAAAAGTAGAGAGAAAGATTGAAAGAGGAAATTAGGTCAAAAAGAGAACGAACTTTTATTTCTATAATGTATTAAATGTTTAAAACATCTTAGAATGTCTTACAAGAGGTAAGGATCGATCCCTATTAATACTAAGACATCCTACGCCCTAAGTAACCTAATTTTCGATGTGGGACAAATGTCTTTTCCTTTTTCCGACGATTTTTCCATAAATCTTCGAGGAAATTTCTAGAAACTTCCGTAAATCAGTTTCAGCCTTTTCGGTCCATCTTTCCAGCTCGGCCCAATTCGATAGACGAAACATCGCGATGTTTCGAGAAACTTACGAAGACATCGGTATGTGTACGAAAAGACCCTGAAGACGAAGAACGAAGCGAAATGAGACGAAACAAAAAGTGTCAGCCAGCTCGGTCAGCATTTCCTTCCGAGCTGGACAGCAGGCAGCATGCTGACCGTCCAGCTTGGTAGCCTGGGTGCAGGAAATGCTGAACTGGCTTGCTTCCAGGTCCATGATGTCGTCCAGCTCGGGATACAGGATGAGAGGAGATCTTCCGATATCGTGGGATGCGTCCAGCTCAGCATGCTGAAGGGTGTCGACCAGCTCGGTATCCATAAAGGTGTATTTTACCGAGCTGACTGGCATATGTCGTCCAGCTCGGTAGCTTTGGTGTAGGAAACACCGAGCTAGCTGCTCCAAGCTTCGGTAGGATTGGCTGCCAAAATACTGAGCTGGCTGTCCTCCAAGCTTGGTTGATTGTCGTTTACTCGAAAAATCGTAACTTTCGTCGGTTTATCGGAGGAATCATTCAAAGGATGAAATGATCAGCCGAACGTAATGAAGAGATGTCAGTCAGCTCGGTATCACTAGCAGGTCTTGATACCAAGCTAGCTGGCTGTCTTGTTTCGTCCTACCGATCGTCCTTTGATTGATGAATTGCGTGTTCATCGATTTCTCGGAAAAACTCTCGAAAGACAATATTTCTTACTTTCTTCGGAGAGTTATCGACAAAGTGGTTCGAAATGAACTTTCTCCGAACCCATATCTAAATATGGAAACTCTTTTTCGATATTCAAATATTTTAATCGTTAATTCCTGAAATGTGCGTTTTGACCCCAACACTAAGAGAATAATTCTTAAGAGAATACACTGTTTTCTTATTGATGATTGACTGCCTTTCCACAAGGGACGAAATGAGCTTTATATATAGCTCTTATATGAGTAAGCTAATTTTCTAAAAGGTCTAAACAAGAAAGAAGTAATGACAAAGAGCCGTTGGACAATTATGACTCAAATCGGGATAAATAAGTGAAGTAAGGTCTTCTTTGTATCTGGCCGGTTAAAGGGGATATGTGAGCTTCTCTGGGACATTATGGTCTTCATAGAAGTTGTCCAAAACGTAGAGGCAATGGGAAACTAGCCGTTGGTGAGTTATTACTCCAAGTGTGAACGCTTCTTGATATGGTAAGTATGGATGCAAAAGGATCCGCCTGATCCTGTGTCTACTGGTGCATGGTAATGTGTTGTCCGCCTCTCCTGATTGGTTTAGAGTCTCTCATGAATCGTTTAATGCATCTACTGGTCGCCAAAGTCTGGTTTGCAAGTGATTGAATCCGTGACCTTCCAAATTAGGCAAGCCGGGAATCTTCTGGTTTAGAAGTTGAATAACTTTTAAACCATAACGAATTTTGATGTGAAACCAATTCGCCATGGACCTCTGATGGGTTAACTTTCCAAAACTAGGCGGTTTGTAGCTTGGTTCGTCCTTGTTTGATTGGAATGCTCCAAGGTCTGGTCGGGTGTCTCCAAGGGGCTCAATGGTGATCTGCCGGATTGAATCTTCTATATCTCTTAGGTGTGGATTCCTTTCGGGGTGATTATTTTTCGTATTGAACTCTAGATGGGTTAAGTGTGTCCTCCAAGTGTTTGTTGAGTTTAATGGATTGGTATTGACCTCCATTTGAGCTGAACTCAGCTCACATGTCTCCTTGGCCCTCCTTAACTCCATGTTTTCTATTTCCATGGTTGGCACCGGGTTGGCTGGCTGGATACTGGTTCTGAGGATTGCATCACCTATGCATGATAGCCAGCTTGGCATTGCCTTGCCTATCCTCTCGGCATCACACCTAAATGCAGTCAGCTCGGCATTAGGCACGTATGCGGCCAACTCGGCACTTTTCATCCCTTTGCTGTATTCGTACGAAATTTTTTGAAAAACTTAAACTGAACAGCCTTTCAGAAAAACTTCTACCAACAATTTTGGAAAACTTAAACTGAACAGATTTCCGGAAAAAACTTCTACGAAAACTTTCGAAAAACTTAACAAGAACAGTGTTCCGAGAGAAATTCTATCAAAAACTTAACATGAACATATTTTTGGAAAAATCCATGCATGATGGCCAGCTCGGCACTGTCTTGCCTCTCCAACCAGCTTGGCATCATGCGCAGGCACAGCCAGCTCGACATTTTTTGCCTCCTTTTTAGTTTCGTACAAAAACTTTCAAAAAACATAACTGAAACAGTTTTTCGGAAAGACCTTTACGAACTTAATCTTCCTCCGGAAAAACAGTTCCAATCTTAATACGCGTTGCACTCTTTTCCTCTACTACGTTTTTTCCCATCGGGTTTTTCCTAGTAAATAGGTTTTTAACGAGGTAACATCATAAGCGTATTATCAAACTGATCCTTGCTTCACATACCAGGCACTTATGCTCCAGCAGTTCTCAAGACACAAGCACTTGTCAGCTCGGCCGAAATCCTCATAACTCAGCCGAGCAAAAGTCGAGTATCCTCCTCTTTCCATCACCAACAGCAAGGTCTTCTTTCCATCACATCCTAAGGACAGCCAAGAACATCTTCCATTCGACCCTCGGTCGGCTCGTCAACAACCTGAGATCTGCCCAAAGATCGTTCCAACTTTCGGTATAAATGAATCGCAGACCTATTTCTCATGAAAGCCGGGTACCAAAACATCTTAGCTCCTTAGTCCCGTACTACACTTCTTAGTTACCTCTTCACTATCATACTGGAGACTGACAAACTAGGGGCTAAATGTTGGGGTCAAAACCCGCACTTCGAGAATTAACGGTTAAAATGTTCAAATATCGAAAAAAGTTTCTGTATTTGCATATTTTTCGGAGATAAATAGATATTCGGAAAGATAGTTCAACTTGAATAATTTTTTATGAAAACTAAACAAACACTGCTTTTCGAGAGTTTTTTCCGAGAAAACCAATAAAAGTCGTGATTCCTCAAAACAGGAGACAATCAGCTCGGTATAAGGGTAAAGCTGACCAGCTCGGCATTTTATCGAGACAGAAATTCCAAGCTGGATAGCATCCCCCGGAATGCGGATCTGGTCATCCTGTTTTCTGAGTGATTTTTTCGAAAAACCGATAAAAGTCGTGATTTCTTGAAATAAGAGACAATCAGCTCGGCAGAAAGGGCAGCGCTAGCCTGTTCGGCATTTTTTCCAACCAAAAATGCCGAGCTGAACAGCATTCCCTGGAATGCCTAGCTGCTCATGCTGTTTTCCGAGAGGTTTTTCCGAAAACCGATTAAAATCGCAGAAGGCAGTCTGCTCGGCTTTAAAGGTTGACCGTGTAATACCTCATATCTGAGAGGGATTTCCGACCATCGACTAGAGGTACTCGACCAGAAATTTGATCATCGACCACAGCATGACTCCGATCAATTTTTCTCGTCGGAGGTAATTCTTAACATCATGAAACATGGAAAGGAAGCCATGACAAGAAGATAGGTCGAAAAAAATCCACTTAAACTGAATCTGAAATCCTCGACCAGCCGGACCGTCTCGACCGCTGACCAGGAGCCGAATAAGCTCCATGCCAAATTCAGCGAGGGTCGCTTTTGGAAGAAAGAAATCGGCTTTCTAGATCACTGAGTATCTGAAGCAGGAGTATCAACCGACCCAGAAAAGATTGCTGCAGTCCAGACGTGGCCACAACCGACTACAGCCACCGAAGTAAGGAGTTTTTTCTGATTGGCCGGTTACCACCGCATGTTCGTCAAGAACTTCTTGTCATTTGCCAAGCCACTCACTAAGCTCACGGGAAAGAACGTTCTGTTCACTTGGAGTAAGGAGACGGAGCAAGCTTTCATGCAACTAAAAGAGGCTCTCACTACAGCACCGGTCCTCACTCTACCGGAGCCAGGCTAGCAGTACGATGTCTACAACGATGCATCAAGGATAAGACTTGGACGTGTCCTAATGCAAGACGGGCGAGCCATAGTATACGCGTCAAGACAACAGCAGAAGCATGAAGAGAACTATCCTACTCACGATTCGGAGTTGGTAGTAGTGGTATTCGCTCTACGGATCTGGAGATCATATCCATACAGAGAAAGTGTTCGTGTCTTCACCGACCATCAAAGCCTCAAGTATCTCTTCACTCAAGCCGACCTCAACCTGCGACAAAGGAGATGGATGGAATTCTTAGCAACTACGACGTTAACATTCAATACCATGCTGGTAAAGCCAACGTTGTAGCAGACACACTCAGTCAAAGAAAAACAGAGGTAGCATTAGCTCGAGACATTGAAGCCCTGTCCGACGACCTGAAGAAGATCATCATCGCCGCATGGAAGGAGAAGCCAGCGAACCACTTGGACAGCAAGCCGTTTCTCAAGCAAACATCGTTCAGCGAATCAGAGAAACCCAACAACAAGACGAGAAGACTCGGATGATCATCGAGCAAATTCAAGGCCCGGAGAATGAAGATGTCCGAGAATATCACCTAGCAGAAGATGGAACTCTGCTGTTTAGAAGACGAAACACTGTAGCTGAAGACGGAGACTTGCGTAAGGATATTCTACGCATGGTGCATCATTCCTTCTTAAGCATACATCTAGGGAGCACCAAGATGTACCACGACATCTGACGGTACTATCACTGGCCAAGAATAAAGAAAGGAGTTGCCAAATGGGTAGCAAATGCCCCACTTGACAACAAATCAAGGTGGAGCATCATGTACCAGGAGAACCACTTCAGTGCTTACCCGTTCCAGAATGGAAATGGGACTACATCACAATGGACTTCATCACCGGACTACCATAAGTAAGAGGAAGATCCAACAGCTCCGTATGGGTGATCGCAGACCGTCTCACCAAGGTCGCTCACCTACTGGCTATGAAGGACATGAACAAGGTGGAAGTTCTAGCTAACCTCTATATCGATCAAATTGTTCAATTGCATGGAGTACCTGCCGAGATCATATCCGACCGTGATCCCCGATTCACCACCGCATTTTGGAGAGCACTGCAAGGATCTTTATGAATGCAACAGCAACTCAGCACAGCCTTTCACCTAGAGATGGATAGACAAACCGAACGAACCATCCACACTCTCAAAGACATTCTCCGATTATGCATATTGGATTGGGTAGGTTATCACGTCAGCATCGGCATGTCACCTTACAAAGGTCTATATGGAAGACCATGCCGAACGCCTCTCTGCTGGACAGAAGTTGGAGAACGATGAATGTTCGGACCACCAATCGTAGAAGAGACGATGGAGAAACTACAGCTGATAAAGTTCAAGACCCCCAGAAGAAGTACTCTGATCAAGGATGATGAGAAATGAATTTCCAAGTAGGAGACTTGGTATACCTAAAAGTCACGGAGATTAAAGGAAAGGATCGTTCTGGCAAAACTGGCAAGTTAGTGGTCAGATTCATCGGACCCATAGGAGAAATAGCATACCACTTCGACCTGCCAGTGACATTAAAATACACCTTATATTTCATGTATCCATGCTGAGAAAACATGTTCAAGATTCGACGGCAATGGAGACAGAACCGATTGGAGACCTTCAACCAAATCTCACATACACTCAAGGACCGATCCATACTGGAGAAAGAAGGATCAGAAGAATGAAGAACCAGGAGATTCCTCAAATTCAATCTTTTAGAGAAAACAAAATCGACTTGTAGTCACATGGGAAGACGAAGATAGGATGCGACAACGACACTCAAAGCTATTCACAGGCGCAACGACCTTCGAAGTTGGAGGACCATCTAACCCTTAAAAATTCTAATTCTATGATGAATTCTAATAGGGGGGGAGAGTGTAATAACCCTCACCCGAGAGAGTTATCGACCATCGACCAGCCGGCAATCACTCGACCAATAATTCAAAGTTGACCAAGGACAAATCCACTTGGACCATTCAGTGCACGACGTAAAAAAAAAAAAAACATTCCGGACGAAGAAGATTTTTTTAAAAAATGGGTGAAACTCAAAATATTATCATCTGAAGACTCACGGACCGCTCAACCGACCACAGCGACAAAGAAATGAAGAAGATGCAAATATAAAGAATTAGAGCAAGCGGATTATGCATGGCCTCATCTTAGGCATCAATATCCACCAAGGTCACCTCCAAATGCTTAGAAGCTCCATATCTGAACCTTAATCCTTTTTGACGCACCGGCTAAAAACATGTGGAAAATGCTCCGACGGCAAAACTGATCATCACGTTGAGATCAGTGGGAGGTCACCACTTGATCCCCCAGGCGTGTTCCAAGTAGAACGTCAGCTTTGCACTTTCCAATCAGAAACGAACACATCACATCTCGAACATGTGGACCAGAATGCACCAAGACTAGTGGACACCGGCGCACCACATCTCCTCCAACGATAGGTTCCTTCTTTTTCTCCCTCTATCCGCCACTCAAGGGACATTACCCACCTCCCTTGCCAGGTTCTGTCTTCTTTATTCCCTACATATTTTTTGTATTCGCACTACCTTTTTCCAAATACCATGAACCAACCCTTTTCTTAACCATTAAGTATTGGTAAATTTAACAATTTTTTAAATTTAACTAATTTCCCTAATTACCTAGAACCTTCCTTTAGCTTTCTTCCCAAGCTTCTTTTCCCTATAAATACCCTCTCACCCCTTTCTTTTTTCACACTTCTTTCATTTGGCAAGTTATCCTTCTCTCTCTAGAAACTTCTCTCATTAAAATTCTCTTCTTTTTTAAATCGTGGTTTCTTTTTTATTTCTTTCCAAGATTCTCCCCTTTGATTCCGTCATTTCTTCCTTCTAAAATCTTTTAATTTATTTCCCCACAAACTTATTTTAGAAGTCCTACCTATTCGAGTAGAGTTGTGAGTTTCCTAGATTTCTCCTCTTTAGTTTTTTTTAAATCTAAAAATTTCCTTTAATTATTTTTATTGCTTTCTTATTTGCTTGTTTGTTAGTATTATTGCTTGCTTGTTTGCTTATTTTTTTGTTTTCTTATTTGTTTGTTTATTCATTAGTTTTAGGAATTGCTTGTGTTTTAGATCTTTTAGATCTACCCCTTCTCAGTTCTGTTTCTAGGACTTAGAATTTTTCCTCAATAGATTTATGGAATAAATCTGTTGATGGAGTGGTTGTTGTGATTGATGAGTTGTGTTTGATTTTAAGGATAGTGGGTTTTCTTATGCTACCACGATTCCAGACCTTGATTTAAGGGGTCGTAAGTGGGTGAAAATTCCTCCAGCCTCTCTTTCACTTGAAAAGAGTAGTGTGTTTTTAGTGTGATTGGTTGTGTTGTTGTTGTGATGATGTTGTTGTGATGATGTTATTGTGTTGTTGAGTTGAGTTTAGATTTCTGGCTCACTAATAGGAAGTAGTGATCAAGAAGCGAGGTACTAGGTTTGGGAACTTTCAACCGTATCACTTGGTGCGATCATGGCTAGCTACCATGGCCGAGGCTGTTCCGAGGAGGGCAGTTGTCAATCTCCTAATTAATGGACCTGGCAGATGCGGCTAAGCGGAGTACGGTTCTCTTTAATCTCGTGAGAGGAGTGCACGTGCTTACGTGATCGTACGGTGGTTGAATGGCAGACACCTCGATTAGACTTCCTTGTTTGTAGAGTGCACACGTCTAGTCCCAGCTTAGTTTAGTTTGCATATAGGCGTCTATATTTAGGATATGATTTTTCTTTTCTTTTTGCATATAGATTTAGGATTATTTATTGCGTGCTTCGGCTATTTGTTTGTGTGTGTTTAGGGTTTTGGGTTTCGGTTGAACTAAGGGAATTAGAACTCACTGAATAACGTAAAAGTTACTCACCCCTTTTCCCTTCCTTTTCTCCTGTAGGCAACCAGTAGATAACCCCTTTAGAAGACGGAATGCAGCACGCCGGAGTAGATTTCAAGTGGTTTCTACAAGAGAATATTGTATTTTAAAGTATGTAGTTTTTCAGATGTATTTTGTTGTATTATGTAATAACTTTATGGGTCCTGTTTTTCGCATAAACTCTGATTGTAAGATTTTTACTATGTATGTAATGAAATGTATTTTTAAAAAATTGAGTTGTTTCTGCTGATATTAGTCTAGTCCGTACTAAGACAACTCCAGCACTGCCGTACGGGTTGCAGAGCCTTAGGCCATGGTCATGGAGGATTCAGGCATATGAACGGACTGGATGAGATCTTGATTACGTGAGAGACCTACGAAATTGTTCGAGATAAACGGAGAACCATTATCGGTGACGAGTTCGTATGGGACTCCATGCCTGCAAATGATGTGTTTCTAGAGGAAATTGTTGACCTGCACGTCCTTGATGCTAGCGTAGGAGTCTGGTTCAATCCATTTGGAAAAATAATCCATTACGATGAGCAAGTACTGCTTTTTCTTAGATTTTTGCATCGGGCCGACGATATTCATCGACCAACACATGAATGAGTATGGCGAGGATATCGGTGAGAGTATTTTGGCTGGTTGACGTATTGTTGGAGCGTGGCATTGGCATTTCTCGCATTTCTTTGAGAACTTTGCAATCCTTGATCATTGCCGGCCAGGAGTATCCATGCCTTTCGATCTTCATGGTTAGTGCCCTTCCTCCAGAGTCGTTTCCACATGATCCGCTGTGAACTTCCTGCATGATTCGAAGGGCTTCTTTTCCTTCCACGCAGGTCACAAGGCTAGAATATGTCCATTTAAGGAGGGTTCCATCTAAGAGGACAAAGCGTGCTGCTTGTGCTCTTAGTTTGCGTCCCACCCACTTGTCGGTAGGGACTTCTCTGTCAGTGATGTAAAGCCGTATCTTCCCCATCCATTCTTGATTGCAGCCATACTCCCCTTGTTTTTCTTTGTCGATCAGCATATATGGTTGGGGCTGGTTCCAGTTCGTCTTCCTCCATGGAGTCTCTAGGTATCTCCTCTTCGGGATCTTCTCCATTTGGATAGATGAGTGAGATTACATCGGGTGGTCCAATGCTTGGATGTTCTATGAATTCCACTGTATTAACTCTACTTTCCCCGGGGGACGAGGTTGACGCCAAGGCTGCTAGGGGGCAAATACATTCTCGCCTCGGGGGATTCTTGTGAGTTCAAAATCTTTGAACTACTTTGCAGAATCTTGGACTATCTTTAAATAAGCCTCCATCCNTTCCCCCCCCCCCCCCGAATTGGTTTGCAACCAGCTGGGAATCACATAAAGCATGGATATTTTCCATTTTTAATCCATGGGCAAGTCTCAGCCCGGCGATTAGGGATTCTTACTCCGTCTCATTGTTGGATGCTGGGAAATTGAGTCAGAAAGACTGCTATAAGATTTTTCCCATCAGCGAAGTCAAATGGATCACAACTCCAGATCCTTGTTTTGAAGACGATCCATCGACGTGAAGGAACCAAGTGGTGTTTTCCGATATTTCTTTGCTTCCTCACAGAGGGATTCGAAAAGAAAATCAGCAAGGACTTGTGACTTTGCGCAGGTTCTTGATCGTACTCCCTCAGTTCTACCGCCCACTTGGCCAAACGTCCTGAAAGACTTGGGCTATGCAGGATAGTCCTGACCGGAAATGTGGTCAATATGATAATGGTGTGGGATTGAAAATAGGGTTTGAGCTTCCGATCAGATGCAACTACCAATAATACCAATTTTTCCATTTGCGAATAGCGAGTTTTTGCATCGGTCAGAGTTTTGGCATCAGCCAGAGTCTGGCTTACATAAAAAAACTGGCCTTTGGTCGCCTCTCTCTTCTCGAATTGGAAATCTACTGACAGCTGTCAGCGAGACAGTCGTTTATAGAGGAACAGCGGCTCTCCGACTACCGTCCTAGCAAGTACTGGTAGGCTTGCAAGGTAGGCTTTGAGCTGTTGGAATTTTTCCTCACACTTCTCAGTCTAATCGAACTTCTTCTTCCCCATAAACATATCGTAAAAAGGGAGACACTTGTCTGTTGATCGAGAAATGAAACGGTTGAGTGCTGCTACCCGTCCTGTGAGCCTCTCGACTTCTCTTTTTGTTCTCGGGGAAGCCATATCGATCAATGCGTTAATATGTGGATTCGCCTCGATACCCCAGTGGGTTACCAAGTAACCGAGAAATTCTCCCGAAGCGACTGCAAATCTATACTTTGCGGGATTGAGTTCCATGTTGTGTTTTTGAAAACAGTCGAAACAATCCG
Source organism: Sisymbrium altissimum (assembly GCA_900406495.1). Lineage (NCBI taxonomy): Eukaryota > Viridiplantae > Streptophyta > Magnoliopsida > Brassicales > Brassicaceae > Sisymbrium > Sisymbrium altissimum. The sequence goes on along the minus strand of OVBI01002076.1, from coordinate 10,730 downwards.
ATAAGTGTTTTACGTGGTCTTCTTCTTGTAGGGATTTTACCAACATGTCATCTATATAGACTTCCATGGTCTTTCCTAGTTGATCGGTGAATATTTTATTCACCAAGCGTTGATATGTAACGCCAGCATTCTTCAGCCCAAAAGGCATCACCTAGTAGCAATATGTTCCGCGATCTATAATAAATGCTGTCTTTTCTTGATAGTCTAGGGTCATCATGATCTGATTATAGCCAGAGAAAATGTCAATGAACGAGAATAACTTGTTTCCGGCTGTTGCTTCGACCAGTATGTCGATATGCGGGAGCGGGAAACTGTCTTTGGGGCATACCTTGTTGAGGTCTGTAAAATCCATGCTGACTCGCCACTTTCCATTCTTCTTCTTGACGACTATCGGATTGGCAAGCCAATCGGGATATCGCACCTCAATGATCGATCCCACTTTTAGTAATCTTTTGACTTTGTCGTTGACTGCCTTTACTCTTTCTGGTCTTAACTTTCGTCTTTTTTGTTTGATCGGTTTAAAAGTTGGGTTAACATTGAGCTCATGCCAGGCGGTGGCGATGTCGATTCCTGGCATGTTTTCTGCTGCCCGAGCGAAAGTGTTCACGTTTTTCTTAACACGGGTGATCAGTTCGGATTTGATTGGCTCCTTAAGGTTTGCACCAATTTCAACGCATCTTTCTGGATGGGAATTGTCGATGCAGACTGAGGTTATTGGTTCACATGGGCTCTCTTCTTTGTGTTCTTTTGCGTCTTCCAACTGTAACTTGTGGAAGAGTTTTGCGAGCTCTGCCTCTGCTTTTCGTTTTCCCTTCTCTATGTGTCTTTCATTGGTTATGGGATTCTGGAGCTTATGTTCTGTCAAGAAACAAACACAAGAATTCTTCTTTTCTCCCCAAATTGTTTCAGTTCCATTAAGAGTCGAAAACTTGAGACAGAGATAGTAGGCTGATGGGACGGCCTTTTGGCATTAAGCCAAGGTGTTCCCATTATGGTGTTATAGATCGTAGGATGGTCAGCTACCGAGAACATCCCTATGGCGATTTCTGTGGCTGTAGAGACTGGGAGAGCGATTGTCCATTATATCATGGTTATGCTTCCGGAGAAGCTCGTCAATGGCCTAGGTTTGTCTACCAGCTCATACGACATCGTATCCATCATGTCGAGGGCTTCTCGATAAATAACGTTAGACGTAGTACATCCAGTGTCGATAAGTACCCTAGATATGTCATGATCGGCTATAGTGAGTTCGATCACGAGCGGACCATAATGGGGATGGATGATCCCATATGCCTCCAAATTCTCGAAGACGATCACTTCCTTCGATTTATTCTTTGACTCCGATCGATCAATATCTGTTTTCGCCTTGCGCTGAGAAGCTTTGATCGAGACCACTGTATTGCTGAAGAATTGGAATCCTCCCATGATGGTGTTGATGATTCCTTCGGAGGATGTTTTTGGTTGCCCTGGGGATATCGGTAAAGTTTCCTTTCCGGGTTGAATGCAATCCTCAGAAGTTCCTCAAATGGGTTCAGATCCACCGAGCGGATGATTCTTGAGGTTTGAACTTGGCATCTCTCGATCTCCGAGTAAGAAAGCTTTTGCCCCCCCCCCTCCTTCTAGCGCCAAATTGTGGGAACCAAAATTCCCAAAACGTATTTTAGGAAAGTAAATCGGTAATTAGGTCCCAAAAATTCTGAAAAGAGAAACTCGAGAAAAAAAAAATCGAAAAGTATTATTTTATTAAACAAAAAGATTACCGCACAAAGGAAATAAGCGAAAAAGAAAGTTTACCAAGCCTCAATCTTTAAATGTGAAAGTATGAGAATTGAGACTCGACCTCTAGAACTATACGTTGATATCTATATATACTTGTCAACTTTAAGCCTTAACTAGCCTAATTCCCGATGTGGGAACCTATATCTTCATCTTTTCCACCGACTTTAAGGAATCGTCGAGAAGCCCACGATACTCTCCATGTCGGCTCGGCCCGATTTCTTCCTTTACCTCCGGTTTGATAATTTCTTCGGTCTGATTCTTTGGTTTGTTTTAAGTTAATGTATTATTGTTCTCGATAGATAAAACGATGCGATTTTTTCCTTAAAATGGTGGGAAGTCTACGAAAAAATTGGTAAGTCCTCGAAATGGCTTCGCCTCATTTTGAGAAGAAAAATGGGCAGAGCCGACCGAAATGCTTGGTGATCGTGCAGCTCGTTCGTCCGGCTCAGTAAATGAGCAAAGCAGGACAGGGGATGCCAGACGCGGAACATGGGCGCGGGATGCAGTATGCGGGACACATAACGGCCGAGTCACACCTCCGGGTTAACATAGATCCCAGACGTGGGACGTAGGATGCAGAACGACCGAGCCTACGTCCGGCTCAGTGCATGACGCGGGATATGGGACGCGGAACACGGGACATTGGACGCGGGACGGCCGTGCCATATGTCCAAAAATCATTATTTTATATTCAGATATAGAATTTTCCCGATAAAACATTTTACCCGTTAAGGTTTGATAATTGTCTTTATCTTTTCCACCGGCTTCAAAGAATCTTTGAGAATCTGAATATTGGGACGCGGGATGCAGGACGTGTTATGCAGGACACAGAACGGCCGAGCCGTATGGCTCGGCATAGACACGGGACGCAGGACGCAGAACGGCTGAGCCGTATGGCTCAGCATAGACACGGGACGCAGGACCCAGAACGGCCGAGCCGTACATAATAGACAATAGTTAAAAATAATGTTACTGCTAATTGATCTTAAATTTATCTTAAAGAAGTTAGTGCTGATTGTTATTGTTTTGGCAATAAGAATTATTAAGAAGTATATTGGTATACTTTTCACCGCATGATTAACCGTTGCCAATTATGGCTTCATCATTCATCTGAGTCAGAGCTATAGAATATTCAAATCACTAATCCAAGTAAACACTTCCCAACAAGTTAGATGAGAGTGGATGATTTGGTCCGCGAACAAACATTGAAAACTCTAAGGAAAACAAAAAGAAAGTAGTTTAGTTATTGCACAATCAGACAAATGGAGAGACCGAGATGTTGCGTCAATATTTTTTGTTTTAATATTCTCCCAAGAAAATGGATTTGAGAGAGAGAGAGAGAGAGAGAGAGAGAGAGATGGGACAGTGAAATTTAAATAAGAAGCACATGTGAACAAAAGATGTCTGAATTTAGGGATTGCAGATGGGTTTTGGTGGGGACTCTGCTCATTTTAACCCTTACATATCGATCTCGTCTTTCCTTATTCCTGTCCTAATACTCCCACAACATGCCGGGACATGTGCCTCCCTCTGTTTCGGTACTCCTTTCACATTATTTGCTCAAACCAATCTATTTCTAAACTCCTCATTTCAACGTCTCGTACCTTTTATTTTGCGATTCCAAGAATAAAATTGATCTCTTTCAATTGTATATATATATATATATATATATATATATATAGGCTATAAACAAAAAGAATGTAATTTAACTGTGTGTAATGCACTAATGGGCCTTCACAAGTTTCAGTTAAATTGATTGTTCACAAGTTTCAGTTAGATTGATTGTTCACAAGGTTGTACTAGAGTTAATATTGCAGAATATGTAAGCCCTTGTTACTTTTAATTATTAATGAACCAAAATTAAAGGAAAACAGAACTTGTTGTGTGCGTATCCGTATATATAAGGATAAAATATATTTATCTTCCAATTTTTTTTAAAAAAACGGATTTAAATTAAACGTAATTAATTAATTTCATTCAAACTGTTTTGGAATTTGTGTCCTATGTTGAAAAAAGGATTATAATATTTGGAAATCCTAATCATCATTAAATACAAAATTTGGTAAATACCCCATAATTATATATTTGTTTGCATTATCTATAATTAAAATCTCTTATATATTAATTGAGAATCAATTTTAAAGAAAAAGTTTATGTGTTTATTACATGGATGCCATGATGAGATGTCAAGAATAGAAAGCTTATCAAATTTTAATAGAAAAAAATCTTAATTTACTGAACAAATTACATATAATGCCATTATATCATTATATCATTTATATTAATTTATTCATTATCACTATTATATAATAAAAATTTAGATATATCTCATGGATTCTAATTAAAATACATATCATTCATTAATTCATAAAATGCTTACTATATGTAATTTGAACTTATGTATTTGATCAGTATAATTAAATAATTTTAGATTAAATATATATATTTTTATATTTTTAAATTACTTTACATTAAAATATATTTTATATTTTACTATATAATTATTCGCTTTAAGTTAGACTTATTAATTACAATAATAATCATACCATTACACAATATTTTATCTACGTAATTTTATATTATGTATATTTGTCATGTTTTATTATTCCCATATAAAAGATAATATATTTAACATAACAAAACTAAATAAGTTTACTAAATGAATATTATATTCAGTATAACTATGATATAATGATAGCAGTATATATTTAATATATAAATCGAAATTATTCTGCATTATTTTGCATTATTTTGTAAGCAACTTAAAACAGTTTTAATATATTCTGCATCATTTTGTAAGCAATTTAAAACAGTTTTAATATATAAATTCTAAATTATTTTATTTTATTTTTATTTTCTAAATCAAAATTATTTATTTATATCAAATTACCATGATTATCATATATATTTATTATATATAACTATTTCATTATTTAAAAATAATTCAAAATATTTTATGTTATTTCTTAAAATAAACCAACATCAAAATATTTGATTTGTATTGATATCACTCAGTAATCAAATTATGGTAATAAAAAATTCTTAATTTTCTAACAACTTAAAATACAATGTATTAAAATAAGTAACCAATAATTTAAATAAATAAATCTGCATTAATTATAGTTCTGTTTATTCACATTAATTTAGTAATAAATTAGGATATAAATAATATATTTTAATTTTTTAATCAATAATGATAAAAAAACTATTGATTTAGCAAATTTATCATATATTATATATATAATTTAATTTTTATTATTATATAATTTTAAAATATTTTATATATGTTACACTATATAATTTATATAAATAATTATAAAATTATGTAAATATTTCATTCGTGCGTTGGATACTATCTACTTTTATTAAAAAGGGGAAAAGCTTACTTAGAAGACAGTGCAGCAGGTTGCTCAGAAAACTACTCGAAAAGTTGTACAAACACTAATCAGAGTAGATATCAATATCTAATGATTTATAAAAGTAAGTGTAATAACATCCATAAGATATTTCTCTATATTTTCATCCGTTGCTGTACTAATCAGGAATATAATGTGATTGTATCCCATATCAGGATAATTTGTTTCCTTGTACTCTGTTCAAGGTATTTGTTAAAAATCTTGGGCTACAAGATAAGATTTTTTTATCTCATGATCTTATTTTCTGATTTTGTTTCCGAACGAAACCCCATTTTTAACTGGTGTCACATCTTCACGTGTGAGTACAGTAGGTCCAAATACCTCTAGTTTACTAAGTGAATCAAGTTCAGCTTATATTACATCTTTCTAATTTTTTCAGTCATGTCTCTTTTGACATTTATATACAGACTTTTGTTTTTGATATTTGTTTTTTTCATATTTTTTTTTTGATACTAGATATGAGAAAACATCATGGACATCATCTAATTAATTTCTTGGGTGAGTTAGCCAGATGACTATATTGGAGCAAAAACCCCCAATATATGACCATGTAATGATCATAATTTTTTTTGGTAGACTTTTTGCCTAACTTGTCGCGGCTTTGCCCTTAGATACAAGTGGGTGTGTGTGGAGAAAAATTAAGTGTGTCTGACACAAGCACCATATAAGTTATATAGTTTCTCACTCTAGTGACCCTACTCTATCAAATCTATAACCTAAAACTTAACATCTGTCATTAATTGAATTTGATTTTTTCTCCTATTTTCTATCCTATTTTTATTTTTTGATATAATATATTTTACTTACGATATAGGACTTTATTCTTGACATATATTAATGCTATCTAAAATAGGATAGTAGTAGAAAACACTTTTTCGAGTAATTGTGCTGATGTAAATAGGTTTTATTCTGTGAATCCTAAAAGATAAACCCTAAAATATAAAATCGAATCCCTAAATCTTTAAATCTAAACCTTAAACCTTTTGGAAAGGGGAACCCAAACAAAATAGTGTTACTCACTGTATTATGTCATTCTCAAAATAGAATAAAATAGAACATTTTTCCCAAAAAAAATTCGAGTAAACTGTGTTGATGTAAATGTTTTTCATTCTGTAAATCCTAAAACATAAACCTTGAAATATAAAATTGAATCCTTAAACCTTTAAATCTTAACCATAAACCTTTTGGAAGGGGGAATCCAAACAAAATAGTGTAACTCCCTGTACTATATCATTTCCAAAATAGAATATGATTGAACACTTTTCTCAAAATATGATAGAATAGAATGCATTTACTCAAAATAAAATTTTGAAAAATAGTATAATTTAATAGATGTGTACTATACTAACTAGGTAGTAATCCGCGCCTTGCGCGGAATGTAACATTTATATAAATACTTTATTATATATATTTTGAATCATATAAAATAATATTAAATTTAATTTTGAAAATTATATTATCTATAGAAATGATTATAATATTTTAAATAAATTTTCTAGAATCACTTTATAGAAAAAAATGATTTAGTAATATTATTAAACTCTTTTTTTTAGTTGCATAAATTTTATCATCTTATATAAATCATTTATTATAACAGTTATTCCAAAAACAAATAATAATGATAATTAAAATAAATTAAATAATTAAAGCTAAATAATTTTAAAATTTTGATTTTTAAATCTATTAGTACTTTTTCAATAATTACACCACCAACAACAAAATATTTTCTCTAAAAACATATAATTTTCATATAAAATTGGAATAGTTCAAATAATAGACTAAATTATAAAAAGCTATAAAAATAAAAATTATGAAAGTTTCAAAAGTATATTTAAAAAAAATGATGAGAGAAATTAATATATTACAGAAAAAATTAATACAATGAATGAACATATAACTTACGATTTCTATTAAAAAAATCTAATTATATAAATAAAAGCATTAAAAACATTCTTAAAATTTTTTAAAATTTAATATTAGTAAAATAATTAGATCATATACACTATATATGGGAGAATTTACTAACTCAATTTTTTTATCACTGAGTAAAATAAGTATATTATTTCTATCTGAATTTATTACTAAATTGATATAAATAAGTTAGTACTGATTGGTTTACATACAAATCATATATTGATATTGGTTCATTTTAGGAAATAACAAATAAATCTTTGAATTATTTTTGCATATAATAAATATAATTATATGTGATAAATATATCTGATAATTATGGTAAGTTAATATAACTTAATAATTTGTATAAAAATATATATTTTGCATATAACGTTATTAAATAAACATGAAAAATATATATTTAATAGAAAATAATTTTTATTATATTGTTGAGATGTATAATTAAAATTATATATAATAAGTAATGTATAAATTAATAAATACCATGTATTTTAATTAAAGTCAATAAAATATATCATAGTTTGAGTTATATAATAGTGATTATGAATAAATTATCTATATATGATAAAAGATATAATGGCATTACGTGTAATTTATCTAGTAAAGTAAGTCTTTTTTTATTTGAGACTCAAGAATCTCTCTAATGATGACACATCATCATGGCATTCATGTAATAAACACATGATGGTAATGTTATTTTCTTTTTAGGATTCTCAAATATATGTAGGGGATATTAAACAATCTGAGTTTCATTGTAAGGTTTTTGGTGTTATGTTAGAGGGAGGGAGAAAATGAGGGAGAGAAGAGGAGAATTTAATAAAATAGTACAAATATTGATACATGTATAATAATATCAAAAAAAAAAAAGGAAAGGAAGGATATGAAGTGGAGAGAGACAAGAAAAATGAGGGAGAGAAAGGAGTAGAAAAACCAGAAGAGAAGAAAGAGATCAAAAGAGGTAGGTAGGGAGAGAGACACAAAGAAAAATAGGGAAGAGAAGAGAGAAAAAATAAAAAGAAAGAGAAAAAGGTAATATTGTATATATTTTACAAATATCATAGCCATTATTGATAATGGTTATTAATTATATATATATCTTTTTTTTTGTTAGTTCACTTAGTTTCTCTAATTTATTTCCCATGTCTTTCTGATATGGATGTAGTGGAAAATTTTTTTATGATTTTCTTCAAGCTCTACATTATCATTAGTCTCATGATCTACTTCCTCCAAAGCACTTTCTGTTATGCTTTGAGTGTATCATGCATTTTAACCTCTTTTTCCTTTTTAAGATTTTTTGTCTTAGAATCTATGGGTCTCTCACGCTTCAAGCGTGTTTTAGTCTCACGTGTACCATCTACTTTTCCATGTTCCTTTGGTATTGCAATACAAACATGTGTATTTTCAGCTGGTAAATGAGATTTAGTTATTGTTTTGTATCTTCAAATGCATGAGGAATAGCAAAGGCGTAATTCACCGAACTTCTAGTTTTGATTATTTAGTTAAAATATCAATGTGTACTAAGGATGGTAAACTTCATTTAATTTTCCTTTCTTACTTGTTTATTTTATCCCCCTAGAACCAGAATAGTTTCTCATCAAACTGGCAATTGGCAAAATGTGCCATAAAGATGTCACCAGTCTGTGGTTCTATGTAATTTATGGAGAGTAATATAATCCTCAGAACCAGAACCAAGCCATCCAACACGGTGCAAACAATAGAAGTGGAAAATATAAAGCTGAGGAGAGTTAAGGAGACCAGCAAAATAAGCTCAGCCCAAATGAAGGTCAATATCAAATAGTCCAGCTTAACAAAAATTTGGAGGACACACTCAAACCATCCAGGATATACCACAAAGAAGAATCATTCCAAAATCGTTTCCCAATAAGACATTATTGGAGATTTAATCCAGAAGATCACCAATATACCTGATGAATCCCAACGACTATTAAAAAAGACGTACCAACCAAACATGAAGAATTAAGAAACAATTACAATTGTTTTGGATTCTAAACTCATAAAAGAATCACAGAATTAATATGACATCAAACTGGGTTCGGAGGTGGAAGATATCAATTTTTCAAGATGGCAAACCGGTTTTATATTACAATCTGCGACTAAGCCAAAGATCAACCTACCCAGCCCAACTCACTCAGAATCTCGACCTAAGACCACTTGGATAATGTTATCAGATCTCTAATGGTTACAACAAGCCCAAGAAACCACAAAAACATCCAATAGAGCCCCAAGTTATCATCCATTTAGATGAAAGACCCCCACCTTGGCTAAGTTTCAGTCCACATTCAAGCATTCCCATATCAATTCAAATATGGCCACAAAATCAACCCTGGTAGGTCTGATATTTATTTTGATATTGAATGTTGACTAACCTTTTATTGTCTTTGTTTCGTTTTCATTTGAATTTTATTTGTTTCCTTTTTTAGTAGAATAATGGCACATGTTTAGCCAGTTTTGTTTAATGTCTTAGAATTTTGGATTGTAATTGTTTTTCCAAAGATCTTATGAAAGGCACCATCTTCTAAGACCATTTTATAAGGTTCCTTAACAGCCTTGTAAATTTTCCAGACTTCGATTAATAAAATAGACGAATTTTTCTTGAAATTTTGGCTGCTACCTTATCTTAAAATGTGGTTTTATTCTGTGTGTGGATTCACCTTAGACAGAGTGTTATTACTGTATCAGAGATCTTAATTATCATAATTTCTATAGTGCCTTCAATCCATCTCATTCAGAATTACTTGTGGAATCAAGTCATCATGTTCATTTACTGTTTATGGAATCAACTAGCATCCATTCACCTTCATTTCTACTTTCATTTCATCAATATCAATTATAATACACTGATGGATTCCAGGGATGTTTATTTGATATCAGAGCTGAAAATCTCATAATAAAATTTTATATATCTTTTCTATCAATTATTATTCTCTGCATTCTGTGTCCCTATTATTATTTAAAAGCAAAAACCAAAAAAAAAAAATCATTTGTTTTGATTTAATTCTGCGTTATTGCTTTGTTTGGATTCGTTTTTTTAAAATTAAAAATACATATAATTTTTTTTTTTTTTTGCATTCGGTTGAATATTATGTTTCAATTGTTTCTTGCATATTGATTTTTTTTTCATTGCATTAGTTAATCATTTATTTTTCAATCATGCGAATCTGATTGTTAATTGAATTTTATTTAGTCAATCTCATTCCATTTAGAATCATATTTCGAATTTAAATTGTATTTCAAAAAAAAAAAACCGTATTCCATTTTAGTTATAATATTGTTCTTGCATTTGATCAGTTCAGCAATTGCATTTGACTAAAATAATTGTTGCATTTTAGAAAGAGATAATTGCTAGACTAGTATCAAAAAGTCTATATATTACTAAAAGAGTCTTCAGAATTGGAAGGATGTATGAAAAGTCACATAAAAATTGTGTTTTCGTTTTTATTACGAATATGCCATTTAAAAAAAAAACAAATACAAAAAAAATTAAAACCAATAAATGTTTATCTCTTTCTTTCTCTCGTTTCATTTCGAAACTAAAAAAAAAAAAAATTTAAACCCTAAATAGTCGACGGTGATTCTTCTTCCGAAGGCGAATCTTCCTCC
>OVBI01002075.1:0-24616 GCA_900406495.1 Sisymbrium altissimum | reverse complement strand
CTTTTAACCTCTCTACATAAGTTTCAATATACCAGAAATCGGGATGTTACAGAAACATCGGAAGCCCACATAAATCATTTTAAACATACGTACCTCCCATTTACGGCAACAATTTGACCGGAAAAAGACAGATCTGTAAAGGAGTCGTGGCGGCATTAGGGTTTCAGACAAACTGTAAAACCGTAGAAAGAAGAAAGTGACTTTTAACTTTCTTATCCACTCGCATAAATTCTCATTAAAAATTAACTTACTAACTGATCTCGAACCAGAAATAAATTATAACCAAACCAAGACGGTTATTAATCTGGTTAGACTTCGGGGCACAATTGGTGTTTCCACTTCAAAAAATCACCGAGTAGCGAGAAGTGTGTAAAATGTAAAAAAACTACCCTAAAGTGCATGTCCTTGTAAATGAATCTTGATTTAATTAGTTTTAGGCTGGTTTTAATTTTTTGTTACTTATTTTTTTGGTTTAATTCGGTTTGGTCTGGGATTATTGGTTTGATTTAATTATGTTAGTCCGGTTTAATCGGTTTAATTTTGTTAATTTACAATTAAATAAGTCTGTTGTAAAGTAGAAAACAAAATTGTGGTAAAAAAAATGTAAATTTGTGGTCAAAGAAAATAAATCTATTAAACTTTAATAAATCTGTCAAAATTAAAGAAATCTGTGGTATAAGGCAAATAAATCTGTGATAAATTTATTAAATCTATCAAAATTAATTAAGTGTGTGACAAATTTATTAAATAATATAAATCTGTGGCAAAAAAAAAAAAATTTGTGACAAACTTATAAAATTTGTCAAAATATACTAAATCTGTCGTAAAAAAGAAATTAACTTGTGACAAACTTAATTAGTTTGTTAAAATTTAGTATATCTGTAGCTAAAGGCTAAAAATCTTTGATAAACTTATTAAATCTGTGACAAACTTATTAAATCTGTCAAAATTTAATAAATTTGTGGTCAAAAGAAAATAAATCTGTGAAACAAATCTATGAAAAACTAATAAATTTGGCATAATTATATAAATCTGTCACTAAAAAAAATAAGTCTATCAAAAAATAAATATATTGCTACATGAAACGTTTGTATATTAAATCTGCCATAAGGCAAAATCGTAAATTTTGAGGAAAACAAAAATCTGTAAGAAATTTTAGTAATGGCATTTCTGTAAATATGATTTTTCTTAACAAAGGATTTAAGGATAAAATATGTATAAAAAGTCATTAATAATAAAATTAAAATTAATGCTATTCTAGTAATAAAATAAGAAATTAGTGCTAAACAAACTTTTTCCCAAAATAATATTATGTTGATTGAAATCATTGTTGATTGATTTTTTTCTTACGGTTTTTCGAGAGATTCCATATCTAAGAGATTTACAACGGATTTTACAAAAAACATTGGAAAGCCGTCAAAAATTTCTAAGCAATTTCCAACAGATTTAGATGTATTTAATAAACAAACGTCTAATTAACTTTCAGATTGAAAATATAAAAATAATTATAATATCTAAATCTGTATATATAAGATTTGAGTTTAGAATATAAAAGATTCCAATCAAATGATGGTGTAGCGGCTATTTGAATGATTATATGAGTAGTAAATAATATTATTCTTCATACATATCGAAACATATATAACATTTTAACTTATATTAATGCTTAAATATATTGTTCGATTAGATCTAAAATAACAAACTTGTTAGCTTTGAAGCAAAGTATTACACTTAGTAATTTTAGTTTGTAAAATATTCAAAAATTAAATAATTTACAACTTTTATACCTTAAGTGATCTGGATATCCTCCGGAATTTCTGATGGATTTTGGATAGAATTTGAAGAATATAGAAAAAACATCCATGAAAAATGTTCAAGGAAATCTCAGCTCTTTGGGGTAAAAAACTTTGAGCATCTCTTGGTTAAAAAAATGTCTACCTTTTTGAATTTTGATATAATCTCTTGTAATTTCCAGCAGATTTGTGACGGATCTTATTTCCAACAGATTTCAGACAGATTCGACAAATGCAATTGGAAAGCCATCAGAAATTTAAAAGAATTTCTAATTGATTTAGAAATTTTCATTAAATGAATGTCCATTTAACTTTTGTATTGAAATATGAAAATGGTTAAAATATCAAAATTTGTATGTATTAGAAGTGGATTTAGAATATAAAAGATTTCAGTCAAATAATGGTGCATCAGTTATATAAATGATCATATGAGTAGTTAATAATCTTCTTCTTTATTCACATCAAAACATACATAACATTTTTACATATACAAATGCCTAAACATGTTATGCAATTCAGATTTACAGTAACAAGTCGTCAAATTAAAGCAAACTATTACACAAAGCATATTTAATTAATCAAATATTCAAAAATTGAATAATTTAAAATTCTTATTCCTCAGGTGGTCAGGATCCTTTCAAAATTTTTGACTTATTTTTATGAAGTTTATAGAATACGTAAAATATTGTTTGGGAATATTCAAGAACATCTCAGCTGCTTAAGGACAACGAATGTTAATGTCTTTCAGTAAACAAATTGTCTAACTCCTTTTTGAATTATGATATAATCCTTTGTAAATTTCCAACAAATTTCTGATGGATTATTCTTCCAATGAATTTTTGACAATTCCATATCCAACGGATTTCTGACGGAATCAACAAAAGCCGTTGGAAAACCGTCAGAAATTTGCATGGGATATTCAAGGTATTTAGATGTGTTCATTAAATAAATGTTTAATTACCTTTCGGATTGAAATACAAAAAATAGAATATAAGATATTTCAGTCAAATGATGGTGCAGCGGTTATTTCACTGATGATATGAGTGGTAAATAATATTATTTTTCATTAATATCGAAACATATATAACATTTTAACTTATACAAATGCTTTAATGTGTTATGAAAATTAAATTTAAAGTAATAAGCTCCTCAGCTTTTTTTTGTCAACAAATACAAGATATATTGTAAAATAATATAGAGATGCTCTTTAATCCAGCTTGGTGGTACATATTCAGCATGAAAAGCTTCCGAAGTCAGAGTTCTAACACTTTGCGCCAACTTGTCCGCCTCTGTATTTTTTATACGTGGAATTAATTTAATGGAAAATGGGTTGAAAAATTCCTTCTATATATGAAATTTCTCTATGTGCATCGTGAAAGCCGGCCAATCCTCAGGGTTCTCTATTTTTTGTCATTATTATTAAAGATCTTTTCAGCTTTGAAGCAAATTATTACACTAAGTAGTTTTAATTTGTAAAATATTCAAAAATTGAATAAATTACAATATTTATACCTGGTCAGAATACCCTCGAGAATTTCTGATGGATTTTAGATAGAATTTGAAGAATATAAAAAAAAATCCATGAACAATATTCAGGAAAATCTCAGCTATTCAGGGAAAGAAGACTTTTAATGTCTCTTGGTTAACAAATTGTCTAACTTCTTTTTGAATTACAATATAATCTCTTGTGAATTTCCACCGGATTTATGATGGATCCTATTTCCAATGGATTTCTGATAAATTCTACAAATGCAGTAGGAAAGCCCTCAGAAACTTCAAAGAATTTCTAATAGATTTAGATGTGTTTATTAAACGAATATCCATTTACCTTTTGTATTGAAATATGAAAATAGTTAAAATATTAAAATTTATATGTATTAGAATTAGATTTAGAATATAAAAGATTTCAGTCAAATAAAGGTGCATCTGTTATCTGACTGATCATATGTGTAGTTAATAATTCTCTTCTTTATTCACATTGAAATATACATAGATTTTAACATATACAAATTCTTCAACGAGTTATGCGATTCATATTTAAAGTAATGAAGTCATTAGCTTTAAAACTAACTATTACCCAAAATATATTTAATTAATAAAACTAGCTGAGTTGTTTACTCCGCGCATGTGTGAAGTCAAATTTATTTATTTTAATTTTTTTTTGATATATCACCTTTATTTTAAATAAAATACAAACAAAATAAAACTATTTGTATTTAAAAATTGAGATTAATTATTATATATATATATATATATATATATATATATATATATATTTAAAAGCATCATAACAAATATAACACATGTTAAAAGTAATGCAAAATCAGAAATAAACAAATAAAAACAGTCTGTGTGTGTTTTTTTATAAAGATATTCAATTGCAATCGCTTAATTCCTAACTTTCGTATTTTTCTTGGTGGTAATCTATTAATTTTTTGCTGAAGTTGATATAAAAAAGGGTGCAGTTTTATTATTAACGATTATATTAGTGTAATGTTCTTTACGTTAAAATATTGTTTTTATGTATTGTTATTTAACATTTTATTTTTTTTCCTTTTTTTTTTAATTTCTTAATTACGCTTCGTTCATTGCATCCAACTGCTTACTTCATGCATGTACAAAGTCGTGTTTATTTAGTTAATATTTTCGTAAATTATATATGTTAAATATGTGGCCTTAAATTTTCTTTTTTGCCTGATTTTGTTTAGGTAATTATTTTTTATTAAATGGAAGACCAATGTGTTTCATCTTGAGAAATGATTGACGACCATATTTGCAAGTAATTTTAGCTTTCTTTTCTTTTGATTTTGTTAATTTTTTTCCTTTATGCTGATTGGTATTCTTTCAGACAGAATGGTATCTGTGTTCATTTTCATTCGTGGTGTTTCTTTCTTCAATAATGATTGTCCAAAATTAATAATTATTAATATACTATTTACCTATAATGTTAAACAAATATTTTTTTTACTTTGGTTTGTTTCATGTACTTTATTTATATAATTTCTGCTTTCTTTTAGTTTTTATTATATATGTGGGTAATAATTTTTATAAACAAATTTCTTTATCTTTTACTCATAATATAATTTTGATCAGTTAATTTGTTTTTGAATACATGTTTATTATCTTTTTGTCTTATGATGATCCATTTTAATTATCTTAGCATTAGTTATTATATATCAATAGCATTTTGGATTATTTTAAACAAATATTTAAAAGCTTTTCATGTATAACAAAATTTTAGAAAAATTAAGTTTGTGTATTTTGCTTTTAAAGAAAAACGGATACATATCAAAAATAGTGTGATGAGGAAAAATTTCATTAAAAGTAAGTTCAGATTGTTTGGTTATATAATTTTTACCATCCTCCAATGGTTATTAAATTTTAAAATTTTGTTTAACTTTGTATAAACTTTTGAGAACTATCATCGAATAATATGCTTGAAAAAATCAGTCGCATCCCTTTCTGCTGGTTTTTTTTTTTGATCGTAAAGAAGCCTAAAAGACTAATGGTAAGATAAAGTAAAGAATCAGGAGCAAGCAACTCCATTTTCAGCGCCTTGCACCACTCGATCCCGAAACCTTTAGCTGATGAGAAAGCTAGACCAGAATATGAATAACGATCAACGATGATCGTAGTCCCTGTTTTAAGCTTCTCCTCCATCAACGACCTATGAAGAAGTGAAAGCAATCAGATAGCTAAAAGAGAAGAAGATAAAGAACCTCTTCTCCCAACGATTGGCACTAAATATCTTTTGACGAAGATGGATCTTTCCACTATCCGTAACATTATTTCAACCTCTTCCATGATTTCCGCAGACTCTGGCGTCATGGCATCAGCGTTCTTCGATATACCGTCGGCTTCTCGACCATTGCTAAGACATCATCGAGACTATATATTTTTTGTCAGAGTTGGTTTATGATGTTAAACCAAAAAAGGAAAACCAGCTGGTTCAGTCCTTTAACAAACATTGACAAAACAGAGAGTGGGTTTCTTACAAACCCCTGGCTTTCTCACGCATTTTAGCTATCTATTTCTTGATCTCCACGACTGTGTTGAAAGCCCTAAAGTAGGCTTGTTACACAGAAAGCAATCGGTATTCGTCTTGTGGTGCTGCATCATGAAACCAACAATGAAGCTCTGTCTCAGTATGTATTCACAAGTTACAAAAATGGTTCAAGAAACAACTCAGAAATTTTAATGTGACACGTATTTCATTGAATTCCATTGAAAATGAATAAGTCGGGGTACTGGTATTCAACAACCTTTGAAAATTGAGAATATCTTAGATCTGAGACTACTGCCATTTCATCTATAATGATTAATGAGAAAGTAATCGCCATGAAGTCACAATCTTTTTGATGTTTTGGAAACCCAGAAGCGAAGAAGATGGCCGACACCATTTGTTGGGAAAAATGGACACGGTGGAGATCGTCAACAGTCACGTAGTTGGACGTGAATGAAGCGAAGAAATCGAAGGCGGCCATTTTGCAAGATAGGGGAGTAAGCCTGACCGATTAAGAGGTAGATAGGTAGATGAGGAAAGGGTTTTTGTGAGTTTCATTGTGGGGGTCTATATTTATAGGGTGGAGACATGAAACGGCGAGAGGGAGGTTTGACGTGCGGGTGTAATGTGGAGTGAATACGAAAGACGACGTTAATTAAGTGGGAGTGAGAGAGTCGCCGGCAGTTTCCAATGCGAGCAGGCGCTCCATTAGGCGATGGAGGGGAGATAGGCGATTACGCGGGAAAGGTCAACAGGCGAGAGAAGAAGGAAGAAGATTAATTATTTTTCTGGGCTTGGGTTGTATTTTCTGGTTATTTAGAAAGAGGCCCAAAATATATTGTCGAGAAAAATAGTGTTTTGCTTGGATACAATGCTTTTAGATTTTAGCAAAGGAGAAAGACACGTAGTGGGATGTGGAGAAAGTGACGTGGCTTCTTTAGGGGAGAGAAAGTTGGCTAATTATATATAAGATATTCAAAATTGCTTAATTTATAATTCTTATTCATCATGTAGTCAGGATTATTCCGGAATCTTTCAAGTATTCTTGATGAAATTTATAGAATATGTAAAATATTCGTTGGGAATATTCAAGAAAATCTCAGCTAATTAGAGAAAACAACTTTTAATGTTTTTCGGTAAATAAATTGTCTAACTCCATTTTGAATTATGATATAACGGGTTTCCGAAGGATTCCACAAAAACCATTGGAAACCCGTCAGAAACTTTCATGGGATTTCCAAAGGATTTAAACGTAAAATGTCCAATAATTTTTCTAATTGAAATACGTAAAATAAAATATAACAGATTTCAGTCAAATGATGGTGCAGCAGTTATTTCGCTAATCATATGAGTTGTAATATTTTTTCTTTATTCACATCGAAACATACATAACATTTTAACTAATAAAAATGCTTAAACGTATTATGTGATTTATATTTAAAGTAATAAACTCATAACTTTGAAGCAAACTGTTACATATCATAGTTTTAATTTGTAAAATATTCAAAATTGAATAATTCACCATGTTTACACCTCAAGTGGTTAGGATACCCTCGCGCATTTCTAATGGATTTGAGATGAAATTTGTAGAATAAATAAAAACTCTACAAAGATTATTCAAGAAATTCTCAGCCACTCAGGGACAAAAGTTTTTTTAAGATTTCTCAGTAAATAAATTATTTAATTTTTGTGGATTTCCAACAGAATTCGGACGGATCCAATTAAATTAATGGTTTTCTAGTCGATTTCATATCTAAGGGATTTACGACGGATTCTACAAAAATGTTGGCAAGTGGTCGGAAATTTCTAAGGGATTTCCAACAGATTTGGACTTGTTCATTAAACAAACATCTAATTAACTTTCAGATTGAAATACAAAAATAATTATAATATCTAAATCTGTATGTATAAGATTTGGGTTTAGAACATAAAAGATTTAAATCAAATGAAGCGCAGCGGTTATTTGAATGATTATATGAGTAGTAAATAATATTTTTCTTCATTCACATCAAAACATAACATTTTAATTTATATAAATGCTTAAATATGTAATGCGATTTAGATTTAAAGTAACAAACTCATCAGCTTTGAAGCAAACTATTACACTTAGAAATTTTAATAGGTAAAATATAAGCAAACTATTACACTTAGCAATTTTATACCTCAAGTGGTCTGGATACCGTCGGGAATATCTGATGGATTTTGGATAGAATTTGAATAATATATAACAAAAATCCATGAAATATATTCAAGAAAATCTCAGCCACTTAAGAAAAATTAATTTTAATGTCTTTCAGTAAAGAAGTTGTCAAACTTCCTTTTGAATTATGATATAATCATTTGTGAATTTCCAACAGATTTCCGACGGATTCTTCTTCCAATGAATTTTCTACAAATTTTATATCCGACGGATTTTATATCCAACGGATTCTATAAAAACCATTGGAATACCGTCAGAATTTCCATGGGATTTCTAAGGTATTTAGATGTGTTTGTTAAACGAATGTGAAATTACCTTTCAGATTAAAATACGAAAAATAGAATATAAAAGATTTCAGTCAAATGACAACGCAGCAGTTATTTCACTAATCATATGAGTTGTAAATAATATTTTTCTTCATTCACATCAAAACATACATAACATTTTAACTCATACAAATGCTTAAACGTGTTATGCGATTTAATTTTAAAGTAATAAACTCCTCAGTTTTGAAGTAAACTATTACACTTAATAATTTTAATTTGTAAAATATTCAAAAAATGAATAAATTACAATATTTATACCTCAAGTGGTGAGGATACCCTTAAAAATTTCTGATGAATTTTGGATAAAATTTGAAGAATATATTAAAAAACTCCATGAGTAATATTCAAAAAAATCTCAGCTCTTTAGGGAAAAAACTTTTAACATCCCTTAGTTAACAAATTGTCTAACTCCTTTTTGAATTGTGATATAATCTCTTGTGAATTTCCAACGGATTTGTGATGGATTCTATTTCTAACGCATTTCTAATAGATTCTATAAATGTAGTTGGAAAGCCATCAGAAACTTTAAAGAATTTATAACAGATTTAGACGTGTTCATTAAACAAATATTCATTTACTTTTTGTATTGAAATATGAAAATGGTTAAAATATTAAATTGTTTATGTATTATAATTAGATTTAGAATATAAAAGATTTCAGTTAAATGAAGATGAACCCGTTATCTGACTGATCGTATGAGTATTTAATAATTTTTTCTTTATTCACATCGAAATATACATAACATTTTAAAATATACAAACGCTTAAATGCATTATGCGATTCAGATTTAAAGTAAAGAAGTCTTCAATATTAAAACAAACTATTACACAACACATATTTAATTAATAAAATATTCAATATTTCATAATTTAAAATTCTTTTTACTCAGGTAGTAAAATTTAAAATTACTCAGGTAATTTTTGACGTATTTTTGATGGAATTTGTAGAATATGCACAATATTTGTTGGGAATATTCAAGAAAATCTCAGCCAACTAGGGGAAAAAAATTGTAATGTCTTTCGGGAAATAAATTGTCTAAATCCCTTTTGAAGTATGACATAATCCTTTGTGAATTTCCAACAAATTTTCGATGGATTCTACAAAAACCGTTGGAAAATCTTCAGAAATTTCCATGGGATTTGCAAGGGATTTAGATGTGTTCATTAAATGAATGTCCAATTACCTTTCGGTTTGAAATACAAAATAAAACTAAAATATAAAATATTTCAGTCAAATGATGATGCAGCGGTTATTTCACTACTCATATGAGTTGTAAATAATATTATTCTTCATTCATATTGAAACATACATAACATTTTAATTTATACAAATGCTTAAACATGTTATGCTATTTAGATTTAAAGTAAGAAACTCCTAGCTTTGAAGCAAACTATTACATATAATTGTTTTAACTTTTAAATATTTAAAAATTGAATAATTCACCATATTTACACCTTAAGTTAGGATACCTTAGTGAATTTTTGATGGATTTGGGATAATAAAAACTCTGTAGAGAATATGCAAAAAAATATCAGCCACTTAGGGACAAAAAAAAAAAAAAACTTTTAACATTTTTCAGTAAACAAATTATCTAATTCTTGTGGATTTCTAGCGAAATTCCGATGGATCCAATTTCGGACGGTGTTCTGAGAGATTCCATATCTAAGGGATTTATGATGGATTCTACAAAAAGACTTTGGAAAGCCGTCAGAAATTTCTAAAGGATTTCCCACAGATTTGAACGTCATTAAACAAACATCTAATTAATTTTCAGATTAAAATAAAAAATTGTTATAATATCTAAATCTGTATGTATAAAAATTGGGTTTAGAATATAAAATATTTCAATTAAATGATGGTGCAGCGATTATTTGAATGATGATATGAATAATATATAATATTCTTCTTCTTTCACATTAAAACATACATAACATTTTAACTTATACAATGCTTAAATATGTTATCCGATTTAAATTTAAAGTAACAAACTCATCAGTTTTGAAGAAAACTACAAAAAATCGAATCCCTTCCAGTTTTAGTTTGAGGCAGTACTACCACAAAGTCCAACGAAATATATGTTCAAGGGTGATCAGGAATATTAAAAAAAAGGTACTTACATGTGGATTCAGCATTTGCCTTGGATCACTTGCATGTTTCACAATGAGTGCAAATCTTTACTACATCTTTCTTGAGATTTGGCTAATATAAGTGAACTTGCAAGACTTTAAGGGTTTTGTCGATCCCAAAATGGCCCATATGTCCATCTCCATGTATTTCCCTAACAGGTAAAAGTTCTTAAAGAGAAATTAAGAATGCATAGCCGGTTAGAAAATTACAAGAATATATCATTCCTAATGTACTTTTCGCAAGCAAACTTAGAACTAGCTAGGTATGGTTCTTTGAAATCCAAGTCTGAGGCATATAGTTCCTTAACTTGCTCAAATCCTAAGACTTTGTCATTCATATCAGATATCAAAGCATACCTCATATCCAAGGGATTTCCGACGGATTCTACAAAAACCGTTGGATAGCCGTCGGAAATTTCCAACAGATTTGGACGTGTTCATTAAATGAACGTCTAATTAACTTTTAGATTGAAATACAAAAATAGTTATAATCTCTAAATCTGTTTGTATAAGAATTGAGTTTAGAATATAAAATATTATAATCAAATGATGGTGTAACGGTTAATTGTATGATTATATGAGTAATAAATAATATTCTTCTTCATTCACATCAAAATTACATAACATTTTAACTTATACAAAATTGTTATGCGATTTAGATTTAAAATAACAAACTTTTCAGCTTTGAAGCAAACTATTACACTTAGTAGTTTTAATTTGTAAGATATTCAAAAACTGTATAATTACAATTTTTATACCTCAAGTGGTTACGATACCCTTGGGAATTTTGGATGGATTTTGGATAGAATTTGAAGAATATATCAAAACAATCTATGAAGAAT
Source organism: Sisymbrium altissimum (assembly GCA_900406495.1). Lineage (NCBI taxonomy): Eukaryota > Viridiplantae > Streptophyta > Magnoliopsida > Brassicales > Brassicaceae > Sisymbrium > Sisymbrium altissimum. Next base: position 13,326 of record OVBI01002075.1, on the reverse strand, counting down.
ATTCAGGAAAATTTCAGTTCTTTAAGGAAAAAAACCTTTTAACGTCTCTTGGTTAATAAATTGTCTAACTCATTTTTGAATTGTGAGATAAGTTCTTGTGCATTTCCAACAGATTTGTGACGGATCTTACTTCCGAACGATTTCCAACAGATTCTACTAATGCAAATGGAAAGCTGTCAGAAATTTTAAAGAATTTCTAATAGATTTAGACGTATTCATAAAATGACTTTCCATTTACCGTTCGTATTGAATTATGAAAATGGTTAAAATATCAAAATTTGTATGTATTAGAACTGGATTTTGATGATAAAAAAATTTCAGTCAAATGATAATGCATTAGGTATCTGACTGATCATATGAGAAGTTAATAATCTTCTTCTTTATTCACATCGAAACATAAATAACATTTTAATATATACAAATATTTAAACGTGTTATGCGATTTAGATTTAGAGTGACGAAGTTGTCAGCTTTAAATAAACTATTACACAAAGCAGATTTAATTAATAAATCATTCAAAATTGCATTATTAAAAGTTATTATATCTCAGGTGTTCAGGATCCTTCTGGAATATTTGACGTATTCTTGATGAAATTTGTTGAATACATAAAATATTTGTTGGGAATATTCTAGAAAATTTCAGTCACGTAAGGAACACGAATTTTATTGTCTTTCGGTAAATAAATTGTCTAACTCCCTTTTTAATTATGATATAATCCTTTTTGAATTTCCAACAGATTTCCAACGGATTCTTCTTCCAATAAATTTTCGTTGGATTCTATATCAAACAGATTTCCGACGGATTCTACAAAAACTGTTGGAAAACCATCATATACTTCCATGGGATTTCCAAGGGATAATTTCGATGTGTTCATTAAAGGAATGTCCAATTACTTATTGGATTGAAATTCGAGAAATAGAATATAAAATATTTTATTCAAATGATGGTGCAGTGCTTATTTTACTGATCATAAGTGTTGTAAATAATATTCTTCTTCATTAATATCGAAAATACATAACATTTTAACTTATACAAATGCTTACGTAAAAAATGTTATGCAATTTAGATTTAATGTAATCAATTCCATAGCTTTGAAGCAAACTATTATATATAACAGTTTTAATTTGTAAAATGTTCACAAATTGAATAATTTACCATTTTTTACTGCTCAAGTGGTGAAGATATTATCGAGAATTTCTGACGGATTTTGGATGAAATTTGTAGAATACATAAAAATTCTGTGGACAATATTCAAGAAATTATCAGTCTAACTCTTTTAAATTTTCAACAAATTTTCGACGGATCCTATAACAGCACGGATTGCCAATTATCGAAAGTGGATGTAATGGTACTCTTGTGATAATAATTTTCCCACGGAAATCACTTGAAGAATTGTATTTGAATGCTGGATATGTACCGAGAAGGCTATTATCTCTTCATGGAGCTCAATGAATCGAATTGGACCATCAGAAGATGTGAAAGTTTTCTGGTATTCCTAACCCATTGCTTGCCTTGGATATGACGCACTAAGACACTAGAGAAGGGGTGTTGAATGGATGTTCTACACCAGACAACAAGCTTGCTCATGAAGAATAAAAGAGAGAAAGAATTCTCAAAGGAAATTCAGTTAATCAAAGTTGAAAAAAAAAGAGTTGCCAACAGTGGTGAATTGTTTACAATACTTCGAGAGTGAGACGTTTCCCGCAAGGGGAAGCGGAATGGGCCAAGATGCACCGTGTGTGATTGGGGCTCAGTTGTGAATGAAGTTACGGCTTGGCTTGTCTTTATGATACTCAATTCCATGGTGTTCACGGAAGGAAATCCAACACATCAAGAGATCTCTGTGTTTACGTGTGTGTGAGCGTTGTGAGAACATGGTGTTGTTGAGAAGTGATGGTATCATGGCATATATATGATTAGGCTGTGCATGTGCATATCGAATCTAAGTTGCATGCTATGGCTATTGCTTGTTTGATTGCTTTTTATTGCTCGTGTTTGGGGGTTATCTTTGGGGTGGGGTTATGTTTTGTTAGTGAATCCTGGACTCACTAAGTAATCTTAGATTACCCTCCTATTTTTCTTTTTCTTGCAGGAAGCCATAGTAAGACCAAGGGATTTAGTGGGTGTGGCGGATGTGAAGACCTTCAGGAGTAGAGTTCGGTGCCTTTTCTATAATATAGTAAGTTTGCGACTCAGAATTTCAAGGGTTTTATAAGATATGTCTGAAAATACTTGTTGATCCACTTTGTAATATAAGAATAAAGATGCTTGTATTATATATGTTTGTGAAATAAGAAGGATGTATTAAAATACAAAACTCTTGTGATCACCCACTGATAATTAGCTTAGTCCTACTCAACACAACTCTCAGCACGAGTACGGGTTGGAAAGTCTTAGGCTCTTGTCGAGAGGGCTAAGCTAGTTTGATGGGATGACAGTAAGCTTAGATTTATTCTAAGACGGGCTGACCTATTGAGGAACCACGACATCTTGTGACGTCTCTAGGTGATGGGTCCTATCCTGACCCGGGGGAGTTATAGGTATGGTGCAAGGTTGTGCTTGCTCGACCATCTCCATAATCTTCCTGAGTTAAAGGAATTCTGTCCCGACTGTTTGACTCAGAATGTCCACTTCGTCGGTAATTAACTCTAGAACAGTCGGCAAAGTGATCGTTTGGTCGTATATTCCCCAAGTGCTAATCTTTAGGTTGTATCCGGCCACGAACGTGCGGGGTACAGTCAGAATGGTTGGATCTTCGGAAAAATTCAAATTCAACCTTATCTTGCCCTTTAGCTCGATGAATCGGCTCCCAACCTCCATTTGCTCGGACGGATATTCCTGCTCAGGTTCTTGCCCCATCCATGCATCCTCTATAACTGAACTGCTTCCCATGATTGTATCATCCCCACCCTGTTGAAAAGGATTTGCCTTCAACTCTGTTTCATATGCAAGAAAGGAAATTAAGTAATAAAAATTAAAGCTTCAACTGACTTAGTATTTACCTTCTAAATTAACTTGTTAAGCATAGTCATTGATTTTTTTGGTGATGGTAAATGGAACATCCACTATGGGCATACAAGCTTACTCACAAGAACAAAAGAGAGAAATAATTCTCAAAGGAAATTCGATTAATCGAAGTTAAAAAAAAAAAGGTGCCAACAATAGCGAATTATTTACAATATTTAAAGAAATATTTTTCATGAAATAAAAGATAAAATAACTTAGGAAATAGTAAAAATGGACTAAGAATTATATTAAACACATGGAGACCCCTTCAACTTCCATTTGACGCGTTTTACTTAGAGTCGTGATCTTGGGTCGGGTTAAAATGCTCATTCAATGAGAATAACTGTCCAAATGGTTGAGTGGTGTAATTGACCCGAGCAAAGTCCAAGACTTCAGCACACCCACATACCGTGAAGAGAGAAATAGTATCCCGATGGTTTTTTCCCCGTGATCTGGTCATTGGTCCAGAAGAAAACTCGAGAAATTCCAAATCAAGAGAATCGGGGTTGTCGGTATGGTGCAAGTTTGCGTTTGCTTAGCCATCTCCATAATCTTCCTGAGTCAAGGGAATTCTGTCCCAACTGTTCATCTCAGAATGTCCACTTGGTCGGTAAATAATACTAGAACGGTCGACAAAGTGATCGTTTGGTCGTAGATTCCCCAAGTGATGATCTCTGGGTCGTATTGGGCCACGAACACGTGCAGTACAGTCAGAATGGTCAGATCCTTGGGCAAATCCAAATATATCTCGTCCCATGGTTGTTTTGTCTCAAGTAATTACATTATCTTGTTATTTATCTTGATGAATCTGCTCGGACAGATAAACTTCATTTGCTCGGACGACTATTCCTCCTCAGGTTCTTGCCCCATCCGTGCATCCGGTACCGTGGAACTTCTTCCCATGATTGTATTTTCCCGCCACACCACATTCTTGCCCGTTGGGGAGAATTAATCCCCACGAGGAGTATCATCCGAGTGTTAATCCTTTGGGCATAACTTAAAGTAAGTGTTTGACCCATGCACATGAATAAATATACATACAAAGCGACTTCATACCTTCCACTCCGTGCAAGCCATAAAGTTGGGAGCAATCGGTGGATCCACTTTTACCTCAACCACTCAGGAAAGACCCTTCTTATCTCACGAGTACACAATTTAACAAGTTAGCTTGGTGGAAGTATCTGACATACAAGAGCTCTTCCCCAAATAAGCATACACTGAAGATCCTGACAATGTGTTTTAGACTCCTATTATAAGTCTCTATAAATACCTTATTCGCGAATAGAGTAAGAGAGATCCGCCCCAACCTTTAATACTCCTCTCTAAGAGAAGAAACACTTATGACAGAAGGTTATCTTGACCATCCTGCGAGATGGCCAAAATAAAACCTCCTACCATTCGTTAAACATATCTTTGGTTGTGGTATGTACTGATGTAGGAATTAGAGGTTCATATTCTCTTTTCCATCTAGATCACTTTTAAAAATGCGTGTTCTACCTGTTTTTCAGGAGAAAGACTATGAAAACCTAATTAATTTTTTTTTATTAAAAACCTCTTTTATTTCAAAATTAATTAAATAAAATAATTTAGTATTTTATCATCTTAGACAAAAAAAATTCTTATATATATATATTTTTAACAAAAACTTTTTTTAAACAAAATTTTTTTTTTATTAAATTTATTTTGTTCGGTAAGTAGTGACAAGGTGGAATAACCCGAGCCATAATATCAACCCTCTACATCTAAACCAAAGAACATTGAAAATAATAAGGGCATTTACTAAAAAAATGTAAAAGCAAAACTTGAACAAACATTTTCGTACTCTGGTTTTAATTTTAGTAAATGAACTGCATTTTTCTATATGTAAAAGAGAAAAAAAAAACATATACATAGTAAATAAAAAAGAGGTGACACAAAATGAAAATACATTTTTTTACAAAACTACCCATATATGATTTATTGACATGGGTCATCTTGTGAAACGGCCATAGAAAGAGAAAAAAGACTCAAAAACGATTTGGCATCGAAAGCGACTTCCTTTATTCACTGCCATGACATGTTCTTCATTGATGACGGTTTTACCCTCAAAGAAGAAGAGAGAGAAAAATATGAAAGCACTACTACTACTACAAGGACGTCTCTCTCTCTATCTCTCTCCTCTGCAAAGCTTCAGAACTCTGGCAGAAAGAAAGATGATGGGGTTTTTAACTTTATCCTCCAAATAATTCCCTCCTTCGTCTCTCCCACACAGTCCCTACAGTTGTACATTTTTTCTCTCTTTATCACACATTTATGTGTGTTTCCTACTCTCTCTTTCCTCTCTCTCCATCTCTATCTCAGTCTGTGTTTCTGTCGCCTGAGCACTCAATTAAACACTGTAAACTGAGCCATAAGGATGTGATGTAACGATAAAAAATCAAGACTTTTTTTTCCCTCGGTGAAAGTTAAAAAGATTAAAATAAAAAAATAAGAAAAATAACATTAACTTGTGTAGAGTCTCTTTCTGAATCATAACAAAAATCTAATGTCGGTACATACGGTTCTCTTCTCTACTATCCTCTGTTTCCTCTTCTTCTTCTTCTTCATGGAGAGTTAAAGGGTTTTTCCTTTTTTTTTTTCTTTAGTAAGCAAAAACGCAGTCGTTTTTGGCTTTTACGCATGTTGTGAAATGGCTTTGCTTAGAGAAGTAGTCCTTCTGGGTTTTCTCATCTGTTTGAGCTTTGTCACTACTGTAAATTCAGACAATGGTAAGTGCATGGTTCAAAATTCTGATAAAGCACTAAGGTTTTGTCTTTTCCAGTGAAAGAAACGAAAAACATGGGTATTTTTTTTTTTCTTTTTGAAGTTTCCTAAAGAGTTTTGTAATGAAAATGAGATCTGAGTTCTTGCTTCTTTCAAGTTTAAAGCACAAAAATCTCGTCTTTCGAAGTGAAAAATATGAGAAATTCGTTTGACTTTGAAGTTTCCTAAGTAAGTTTTGTGATGAATATGAGATCTGGGTACTTGCCATTTTCTTGTTTTTTTCCTTTCTTGACTTCTTGGGTTTTCTCTATTATCAAAAGTAGCGAATAAACAAGGGTTTGAGTTTTTAATCTTCTTGGAAGTTGAATTTTTTAAGTACTTTTTTTTTTTAATCAAGAACTGACAAATGCTTTTTTTATTTTGTTGTTTCTGTGCGTGTGTTAATAAAATATCCTAATAAAAATAAAAGGAGCAACGTTGCTGGAGATTAAGAAGTCATTCAAAGATGTGAACAATGTTCTCTATGACTGGACAGGTTCACCTTCTTCGGACTATTGTGTCTGGAGAGGTGTGACTTGTGATAATGTCACCTTCAATGTTGTTGCTCTGTAAGTTTCATCCTTTTTCTTTTTCTTTTCTTTTTGGTGTTAGGCTTGATTTTCTTGTTGAAAAGTTCTAATTTGTTTTATGTCTCTCTATGTTTTTTAGTAATTTGTCAGATTTGAATCTTGATGGAGAAATCTCACCTGCTATTGGAGATCTTAAGAGCCTCTTATCCATGTAACTATTTAAAACAATCACTATAGCTTGAGATAAAGTTTTTACTTTTTGTTTTGTACTCTCTAAGTGCTAATTATTGTTTGTCTTTTGGTTTTTCTAACGCAGTGATCTCCGTGGTAATCGTTTGTCTGGGCAAATCCCTGATGAGATTGGCGACTGTTCTTCTTTGCAAAACTTGTTAGCACTTAACTAATGAAAACTAATCCATAAATGTTATAGTCTCTTAGGAATTTAAGTGGTTGAAGTGTGTTCATGTTTGTTCATTCAGGGACTTGTCTTTCAATGAATTAAGTGGTGACATACCATTTTCAATATCCAAGTTGAAGCAACTTGAGCAGCTGTAAGTTTGTAGTGTTATCCAGCAGCCAGTCTTTACCTTGTGGAATATAAATTTTACTTTTTTTTTCCCAGGATTCTCAAGAACAATCAATTGATAGGACCAATCCCTTCAACGCTCTCCCAGATCCCAAACCTGAAAATTCTGTATGTTCGTGTGATACTTACATACTTTTAGCTATATAAGATGATCAGAGTGTGAAATTTCCGTTGGCTGTTACAAATTCTAGGGACCTGGCACAGAATAAACTCAGTGGGGAGATACCAAGACTTATTTATTGGAATGAAGTTCTTCAGTATCTGTAAGTGTCCTTGCTTTGAGGCTCGGCTCTTTCAATGTCTCTTCTTGCCTTGTGATAACTGTTGTTATATGACGAACAGCGGATTGCGGGGAAACAACTTGGTGGGTAACCTTTCTCCAGATTTGTGTCAGCTTACCGGTCTATGGTATTTGTAAGTCAATGGATGATGGATCTATTCTTTCCCATCTCAACGGTAGGATGAGTTCACTTTTCCAATATGAACCTCTGACTTTTTTTTTTCAATCAGTGACGTGAGGAACAACAGTTTGACGGGTAGTATCCCTGAGACGATAGGAAATTGCACTGCCTTCCAGGTTTTGTATGTGCCTGACTCTGCTTCTATACATTCTTATTGCAGTTTGGTTGCTTGAGAAAATCTCCTAAACTGATTTGGTTATTGTGAACTCAGGGACTTGTCCTATAATCAGCTAACTGGTGAGATCCCTTTCGACATTGGCTTCCTGCAAGTAGCCACATTGTTAGTCCTCTCCTTTCTGCTTTGTCCATATGCTTTTCAAATTTGCCATTTGTTTTCGCTTACAAGAAGATTGGTTTATCATCTTAGATCATTGCAAGGCAACCAGCTTTCTGGAAAGATACCATCAGTGATTGGTCTCATGCAAGCTCTTGCAGTGTTGTAAGTACTTTTCTTCTAATCAAGAACGCTAATTTCATCATTTCTTTGAACTTAAAGGTTCCATTTTTCTTATGCAGAGATTTGAGTGGCAACTTGTTGAGTGGGCCTATCCCTCCGATTCTGGGAAATCTGACATTCACAGAGAAATTGTAATTCTTTACCTTCATTATATACAGTGTGGAAATTCATATAGAAAATTAAGCTTTGGATTTACAATGCAAGGCTTTTCACTACTATATGAAAGTCTAATGACTCATTAGAGTTTAGTTTTCAGTTTGAAGTGATAGTGATTATCTTTTTGGCTTTGCGTTCAGGTATTTGCACAGTAACAAGCTGACTGGTTCGATTCCACCTGAGCTTGGAAACATGTCAAAACTTCATTACCTGTATAAGACTAACCTTCTCGTCATTTCTCCTTTTGCCATTTGGTTAATGTTAACTTTTGATTCATCATCAACAACTTGTACAAATTTTTTTTCAGGGAGCTCAACGATAATCGTCTTACAGGTCATATTCCACCAGAGCTTGGGAAGCTCACTGACTTGTTTGATCTGTAAGTAATTACTTTCTTGGCTTGACATGTTTTGATGTTTGAATATTGATGTGAACTATTTACATACAGGAATGTGGCTAACAATGATCTGGAAGGGCTTATACCTGATCATCTCAGCTCATGTACAAACTTAAACAGCTTGTAAGTGTCTCTATCTTTTAATGATTAAAACATCACACTGTAATGTCAATATTGTTGCTATTGTATGATTTTTAATCTCATTAATGTAACTGCAGAAATGTTCATGGGAACAAGTTCAATGGAACCATACCCCGAGCGTTTCAAAAGCTTGAGAGTATGACTTACCTGTAAGTATGGACGCTTTGAATCTTTAAAGTGGTTCTACTTATGCATATAATTTTAATGCCACTAACTACCGAATTTTTGTTTAACGGTTCAAACCAGTAATCTCTCCAACAACAATATCAGAGGTCCAATCCCAGTTGAGCTATCTCGTATCGGTAACTTAGATACGTTGTAAGTGTTTTCGTTTCCTGTGAAGTATAGGTCTTCATATGTGCCTTGTCCTATGTCTATTTACTTCTCTGTAACGTTTTAAAGGGATCTTTCCAACAACAAGATAAATGGCGTCATTCCTTCCTCCCTCGGTGATTTAGAGCATCTTCTCAAGATGTGAGGATCAATGACATCACCCTTTCTTGTTTTTTTTCGAGTCAAAGAGGAATGTTTGATGAAATGTGGCTTTCTTGTTATAGGAACTTGAGCAGAAACCATATAACGGGTGTAGTTCCTGCCGACTTTGGAAATCTAAGAAGCATCATGGAGATGTAAGAAGTATCTTCTATTTGCCTTCCTAGAATTCTTCCATTTTTCCATCACTGTTCTGAAAATTAGTTTTGTTGTCTTTTGCTCGCAGAGATCTTTCAAATAATGATATATCTGGCCCAATTCCGGAAGAGCTTAACCAACTGCAGAATATGTTTTTGCTGTAAGCAATCTTCCTCTAACTACTTCCACGTTGCTGAGAAATTGTTTCAGTGTTGGAGAAAATTTTTCCTGCTTGATGACAGAACAAGTGTTTTTCTCAGTATTACATATCTGGCATGGGTATTGCTTCCAGTGGGAAACTATGTGTGATTCAAACAAATATTGGGTTGGTGATCTATCTCATGTTGTGTTTCTTAAAATATGCAGGAGACTGGAAAATAATAACTTAACCGGTAATGTTGGTTCATTAGCCAACTGTCTCAGTCTTACTGTATTGTAAGTAAACTCCATTGGTTCTATAAGAATTTTTTGTATCTTTGTATGAACCTTGTGCGAAGAACTTAACCCTGCACTCTTTACTAACTCCTATAGGAATGTTTCTTACAACAACCTAGTTGGCGATATTCCTAAGAGCAATAACTTCTCACGATTTTCGACTGACAGGTATGGTAGCCAGAGTGTAATTTTGCTTCGTTGGCTAATCTTTGACAGTACCAATGCTCATCTCCTTTTGGTTTCTTCTATAGCTTTATTGGCAATCCTGGTCTTTGTGGTAGTTGGCTAAACTCGCCTTGTCATGTTTCTCGTCCTTCAGTACGAGGTGATTATCTCTCATCAAAGTAATGTAATTCTTAACGAACATCATGTTTCTTAATCATTCTTTCGTTTGCACAGTGTCAATCTCTAGAGCAGCTATTCTTGGGATAGCTATTGGGGGACTTGTGATACTTCTTATGGTCCTAGTAGCAGCATGCCGGCCGCATAATCCTCCTCCGTTTCTGGAGGGATCACTTGACAAACCAGGTTTACTTGCCAAGTACCTTTCTGAAAATGTTCCTCCTCCCTTGTTATATTGTAATTCAATAGCTGATCCTTGAATAATCTTGGTCACATCAGTAACCTATTCTACCCCAAAGCTGGTCATCCTTCATATGAACATGGCACTCCACGTTTACGAGGATATCATGAGAATGACAGAGAATCTTAGTGAGAAGTACATCATTGGGCACGGAGCATCAAGCACTGTATACAAATGTGTTTTGAAAAACTGCAAACCAGTTGCGATTAAGCGTCTTTACTCTCACAACCCCCAGTCGATGAAACAATTTGAGACTGAGCTCGAGATGCTTAGTAGCATCAAACACAGAAATCTTGTGAGCCTACAAGCCTATTCACTTTCTCCATTGGGAAGTCTTCTGTTCTATGACTACATGGACAATGGCAGCCTCTGGGATCTTCTTCACGGTAAGTCTTCATCGTACTCACACCTCAAATATAATCTCATTTTTTTCTTCTATTTATTAACATCATCTTGCTTGCATATTTTGTTTACCAAAGGCCCTACGAAGAAGAAGACTCTTGATTGGGATACACGGCTTAAGATAGCCTATGGTGCTGCACAAGGACTAGCGTATCTACACCATGACTGTAGTCCAAGGATCATACACAGAGACGTGAAGTCTTCCAATATTCTTTTGGACAAAGATTTAGAGGCTCGTTTGACAGATTTCGGAATTGCCAAAAGCTTGTGTGTGTCAAAGTCACATACTTCAACTTACATCATGGGCACAATTGGTTACATAGACCCTGAATATGCACGCACTTCACGTCTCACTGAGAAATCAGATGTCTACAGTTACGGAATAGTGCTACTTGAGTTGTTAACCAGAAGAAAAGCGGTTGATGATGAGTCCAATCTCCACCATCTGGTTTGTCCCTTCTTTTCTCTATTTCATCTGTTTTTGTTAAGGAAAGGTCTAATGGTTTTTCCTTCCGGTTTTGGTCGAAATTATTTTCGGTTTCGTTTGGTTTTGGATAAAAGTATACCACTTTTAATAACCGTATTAGCGTGGACTTCCGGTTTGGTTACCGTAATAGCACAAGTCTTACCCTATTTCCGGTTTGGTTTTGGTTTGGTCATATGATTTTTCAAATTAGCGTGGATTTCGCGCCTGATTTAAAAATATATAATTTTGTTTTATCGGAAACTAAAACATTTGAAAAACCGCAGCAGTTATTTACGAAAATGCGATGGTATAATTTTGGTGATAATTACTCCCTTATGATTACCAAAATCATCAATTTTCTTTTTGAGTTCGTTAACACTGATCTCAGTTTTGGTTTGGCTTAGTTGGTATATAATCAATATTATGGTTTAGTTCCGGTCTGAAGAATTTCGATTATGTTTCATTTGCAGATAATGTCTAAGACAGGGAACAATGCAGTGATGGAAATGGCAGATCCAGATATCACATCGACGTGTAAGGATCTCGCGGTGGTAAAGAAGGTTTTCCAGCTTGCACTACTATGTACTAAAAAACAGCCGAGCGATCGACCGACAATGCACCAGGTGGCTCGTGTCCTCGGCAGCTTCATGTTGTCGGAACAACCACCAGCCACGGCAGCAGCTACATCAACAACGCTGACCACTTCGTGCTACGTTGATGAGTATGCAAATCTCAAGACTCCTCACAATGTCAACTGCTCTTCGATAAGTGCTTCAGATGCAGAACTCTTTCTTCGATTTGGACAAGTCATTTCTCAGAACAGTGTGTGAGAAAATGTTGGTATTGTGAACCGTTTTTTAGGAGGACAATTTTTAAAACGGTATCGTTAGAAAACCAATGTGTCTTGTAAAAATTGTGCACGACCTTATTATTAGATAAGAGTGTGAATATATTTTCAGACAGACATCTAGACTTGCTATTTTATATCTAAACTTTATCGTTTTAGAAAAGTAATTGTTGAATTATTTAAGCACATACAGTAAACCTTTTATTTGAGCATTAATTTTTTTGTCATCTAGTAGAGTTTTATTGAAATAAATAAAACTAACTATACGTAGCCCAAAAGAAAGAGGCATAGCTGGTCAAAAGAAAGTCCACAACTAAAATTATCTCGTTTATATAAAAGAGATTAATTTTTGCTTTCTAACCGGCGCCACATACGATTTTAATCCATGTAATAATTCAGTATTTATCTAATTGGTCAGATATTCCACACGTTAATAATGCTAGAACACCTGTAACAGAGGTTTTTAAAAAGGGTTCTTTGTATGAGTGCGCGGTAGAAATGCCACTAAGTGAAAAAAAACAAAAAATCTATCATGCCACTTAATAATCACAATGCCATTCTATTAGTGAAAATCCGATTATACCTTTAATGAGGAGAGTTGACTGAGTTAGAGTTGATTTGATTTTAGGGGTCGAAAGAAAAAGAAAACAGAAAAAGAAAAATTGAGCTGAAAGCGTTCTTCCCCGTTCCTCCCTCCAGCTAGTCCGTGAGTTGGATCCGTCGTCGAGACGACCTCCTTCCCTCGATCTAGCTGCTGAAGCTCCTCTTCCTCCTCCTGCTCTTCCTCCTCCTGCTCTTCCTCGTCCTCCTCTTCCTCGTCGTCGTTGTCCTCCTCCTCGTCGTCGTCGTCGTCCTCCTCCTCGTCGTCGTCGTCGTCCTCCTCCTCGTCGTCGTCGTCGTCCTCCTCCTCGTCGTCGTCGTCGTCCTCGTCGTCGTCGTCGTCCTCCTCCTCCTCCTCCTCCTCCTCCTCCTCGTCTTCGTACTCCTATCCCGACGCTGCGTTCTTCTTCTGTGACGGAAGCAATTATCCAACCGCCAGCAAAACATTAGAGAAGGCCATATCATCCGTCATATCTGAAGCTCGTCTGGTGGACTGTATTGTCATATGTGAATTAAGGTATGAAACGAAAATTTGGGTTTTAGTAATCAAAATTGGATGGTATAATGATGTTAAATGTGAGGGATATGCATTTGAATTGGTAATGTATGAAATGTAGTTGTTGAACTTAAAGTAATTTAGAATCCGATAGAAGTAGATTAGGATTGAAATTGATTATAGATTACGATCAGATTGAACAATAGAAGAGATATAAGGACAACTAGTACAAATGGTAATACTAAGTCGTTAAAGGACAACTCTTCCAATTGGAATAACTGAGGGAGTAATTGACAACTAGTACAATTGGAATAACTGAGAGATAGGAGTACAAGTGGAACAAATGGTATA